>OU892277.1:65154436-65332587 GCA_917834065.1 Ceutorhynchus assimilis
ACCACAATATCTATTATTATTAATAGTAAATGTCAGAATAACCAAAATGTAGTCAGGACCAATGTGGCCTTATTTAAGACACTGCAATAACTTTAAGATTTACCAATAAAATGAATGTTTGACTACCTTAGTTCAATGAGAGTGTAAGAGAACAAATAGTTATTAAAGATGTTAATGATAATAATTAAAAACCTGTGCACGCTTATACCATGGTATACCGGGGCGGGTTTGTACAAAATGTCACCTTAAATATAGTACACTAAAAATTCATTGGTACTGTACACCCATTGTAATAATTAAGGCAGTAAAACAACCTTGGAAATATACCAATTAACTATCAGAAATACCATCAATAATAATAATAAAATAATTTAAGAAATGTTAATAAATCAACGGGTACATCACCCCTTTTGGTCCTCCCTGCAGTCTAAACACCCATTTCTATAACTGCCTCCTGACAGCCTTACAACCTGCATAACAGATCCCATCAACTTCTATTGACTCCCTTCTTACAACGTGAATTTCGGTCTCAATTCAGTGTTGTGGGTACTCTTGACACCTCAACTTCGAGACTAATAAACCGTCAGAGAGGAAAAACCCACTGGTAAAGATTCTGAAGGCCTCGCTAACAGCATAACAAAAAAACCCTGAAAGAGTACAAAAGTCTTAGAACTCCTTCATACTTATAAAAAAAATTAAAAATCCCAACCCTCAAATAGTATATAAATGATGGGAATTAAATAGCAAAATCCCCTGAAACCTGTAGATTATTTTAAACAAAAACCCCTTAATTAATAAGCCCATTAATGCCCCTTAAACGATTAATGAGTCTGCACATGGCCTCGTGGAGGTCAAATTGCTCAAAGAAGTCACATTGTTTGACTTGCCATCTTGCCAAACGACCTGTAGGCTGTTGCATATTCTGCAACCAAACTAATGAATAGTGATCCGTGATCACTGAAAATTTGACAAGGTCCAAATAAGGACGAAACTTTTGAAGGGACCACACAACGGCGAGACATTCCCTCTACGTCGTTGAAAAATTCTGTTCCTGTTTTGTCAGACTTCGACTTATGTAACTAATCACACGCTCTGTACCATCAGCATGAGGTTGAACCAAAACAGCCCCAATACCATACCCAGAACTATCACACTGCACAACAAAATCCAAGGAATAATCAGGCGCCGCCAACACAGGCGCACTAATCAAACACTCTTTAATACTCCTAAAAGCAGAGTCACAGTCTGGAGTCCAGTCAAACTTACGATTCTTCCTCAACAAACCAGTAATGGGAGCTATAACAGTCGAAAAATCCTTTATAAATCTACGGTACCACGAAAAAGTGCCTACTATCCTCCTAACCTCAGTAACACTAGTAGGAACAGGAACATCCAACATAGCTTTAACCTTATCAGGGTCGACATGTAATCCTTGGCTATCAACTACATAACCCAGATACTTTAAACTTGGTTTACAAAACTGACACTTCGCACGGCCCACAGTGAGATTGGCCTGACGCAACCTACGAAATACCTCCTCCAGGACCTTCAAGTGCGTCTCAAAATCGGGGGTAACAATCACTATATCATCTAGATACACGAAAACATATGGCTCAATATCAACTCCAAGGACATTATCAATGAGTCTTTGCCAGGTGGCAGGGGCATTATGTAACCCGAATGGAAGTCTTTTAAATTGGAACAGACCACGATTTGGAATTGTGAAAGCGGTGTAGGGACGAGAAGACTCAGCGACTGGTACCTGCCAATATGCTGACTTAATGTCCATAGTAGAACAAAACTTGCTTTGAGAGAGTTTGTCGAGGGTGTCAGTAACCTGACGAAGCGGATAACTATCGCGTTCACACACAGCATTAATCTTCCTGTAATCCACACAAAGTCGGAACGAACCATCCTTCTTTTTAACCATCACGACTGGTGATGCCCACGGACTTTTCGACGGTTCCACAACCCCAAGCTTTATCATCTCATCCAATTCCCTATCGATGTGTTGCTGCATTATGGGAGAAACTCTGTACCAACGCTGCTTAATAGGCCTGGCCTTAGTAACAATAACATGTTCCACTTGGTCCGTACAACCCAATTTATCACCCATAAGCCTAAAACTGTCGTCCAACAACGCATTTAATCTACTCTCCTGGTCGTCTGTCAGAACGGTCTCATCAGCTACTTCCACAGAAGCAATTTCAGGCAGACTCGAAAAACACCACTCACCACACCGTAGATCTGGCACAACACCCATAGCCTTCCAGAAATCGGTACCCAAAATCAAAACATGCGGAAGTTCCGGCATAACTAAAGCCTTAATAAGACGAGTACGATCCCTCACCTTCATTGGTATCTCACAAGTACCAATACTGCGACACATTTGACCATCAGCCACACTGCAACTTGGCGACTGACTCTGATCGAGACGAGGTGACAAAAACTTTAACAACTTCCAACCGGGACCACCAATAACAGTACGAGATGCCCCTGAATCGAGAAGACCCAAAACTTCCCTTCCTAAAATATCTACACGTAAATAAGGTCTCTCATCATTCTGGGCATGCTCAAGGACATAATTGAGAATAGGTGCTATACAATCACTCGCGCTCGCTAAGTCATTATTCCGACTTAGGAGCGCCCGCCCGCGTTTCCCGACTTGCAATGAGGGCAAGTTCTGAGGGTGAAACCATCCTTCTTACAACGGAAACAAAATTTCGGGCCTGGGTAGAGAGCATCCTACAGCACGATGACCAGCTTTCTTACACCTGAAACAAATAATTTCCTTGCTCACAGACTGCTCATTCACAGGATTCTTATCAGAAATATTCACAGTGGCTATACCATCCGAAACATCAGGCACCTCATGAACATAGGCCAAATCAGGTTCAAGAAGATTGGCACGTCTAGAAGGTTGTGAATAACGTTCAACAGATTCCCTTCTCTCCTCGAGTCGACGACACAGAGTACGCAATTGACTAACAGAAGAAACATCAACTAAAGCCAGCTGACCTTGGTAAAATGGAGCTAAATTACGAAGCAAAATTTTCAACTTAGCATCCTCCGAAACCGGACAAGTAAGCCTTTTAAAATAACCGGCCATAACGGCCAAATAGATACCTATACTCTCATCTGGACCCTGTGTCCTCCTACAAATCTCATCAAAAAGCTTTTCGTTATAATTACACGGTTGGAATTCCTCACGCAATAAGTCTACAAATTCATTCCAAGTGGTGACGTCACTCCTGTAAGCCAAATAAAATTGGTATGCCTTACCAACAAAAAGATCAATACCTGAATCTAAAAGCACTGCCTAAGGGACCTGACGAGCAACCCGAAGTTCCTCAGCTTTCTCAAGAAAAGCACTAAGAGACAAACCCTTTTTGTCACCGGAAAACTGCAAATTCCATTTATTGGGGAGAACCATTCTATTAAGCGATGGAGAAGAAGTTCGATGAAGAACAGAGGAATTGATAGCCTCTCCGATGTTAGCATGAAAACTTCCTTCTTCTTCATCCTCAGAACCACTGGTAGTAACACGACCTATACCAGAACCACCAGCCTGCGATTCCAAAAGATAGAGCCCAGGAGGAATACCCTTTTCCTGTTCGTATTTGGAAGCTGCATCCTCTAAACTTTTGACCAAAGTAAAAGACATGGCAACCCATTCTGACCTAGACTTTTGTTTTGCCAGATCTCCAGCAGAATCCATATGGTCCAAACGATTAAGGATGTGACTCAACCTCGTCTGTAACTTCAAAAACTCTCCACTTTTCCGATCACCTGAAAATTTACCTACAAGAGGAATAATCTCCTTAATTTTCCTATCGACCACAGCGGCGTCCTCCTCAAATGTAAAAGGATACTAAGGAAACCTGACACTATCGCCACTCTTCTCTAACTGTCGAGCTATCACCAACCTATGTCGCATCTCATCACAATTGCCACCTGCGATACCCCTAATGGCAAGCTCGTAAACCAGCTCATCCTTGTCCAACCTATTTACATGCATTGTCCTCGACATGATGAAGCTGCTCCAAAACCAAAAAAAAATAAAATAAAAATCACCAGTACCAACTATGTTACAAGATTCCTAACGACCGACAAAATATTCAGAGACTGATCAATATCCAAGAACAACGAACACCAATATCCAAGATCAATCAAAATTACGCAATCAGTATGAATATCACAAAACAGAAAAAAAAAACAAAATAAAAAAATAATAAAAAAATAAATAAAACCAAAAAAAAATAAACCAATGGTGATAATCGAACAAACCAACCAAATACTATACCTCAGTTCGATATCACTACCAGCTTTGTTCAACTTGGAAAAAAAAATAAATTTGTACTTAGTAAATTTAATAAACTGAATGTTTTATGTAACCAAGGTTTTGTATTTAGAAATAATCTCCTCTGCCACTCAACCAAACCATTAAACCATTAATTATGACATTATTTCACTTTAAAAAAAAATTTTAAAAAAAATTTAAAAAAAAATTCAAACAAAAAAAAATTCAAACAGGTTCAAAAACAACCCTTAATAAAACCAAGAAAAAAAACAAATTAAATCGCCCCACGTTGGGCGCCAAAATGTTGCGCGTAAAATTACCTTTAAACTGTTTGAATACAAAATTTAAATTAATAAACCACAATAGGCCTAGGTAGAGTAAGTCACTCTTTAGGAATGCGGCCAGCGCAACAAAGTGCTCGCGGCTACTCAGTGGTGTGGGAGTAGGTTCAATAATAAAAGTTAGCTTGTTAGGGCGCCACTGATTTATAAAATACAATCCGCGGACTTAAATCAGAAAGTCCCTGATCTCCAAAATTCCTATAAAAATGTACCTACCCAATGTACCTATCCTTCAAAATAAAACAACTTTACCTTGGTTTGGTTGATGTCAGTAGGGATAAAATAAGAGTCAAATCTAAAAACAATGATAATAAATCTATTTAATAAAATGGGGGGGGGTATATGTTCAAAACTGCAAAGGCAAATTCAATATAAGGCAATATGTAAAATACCACAATATCTATTATTATTAATAGTAAATGTCAGAATAACCAAAATGTAGTCAGGACCAATGTGGCCTTATTTAAGACACTGCAATAACTTTAAGATTTACCAATAAAATGAATATTTGACTACCTTAGTTCAATGAGAGTGTAAGAGAACAAATAGTTATTAAAGATGTTAATGATAATAATTAAAAACCTGTGCACGCTTATACCATGGTATACCGGGGCGGGTTTGTACAAAATGCCACCTTAAATATAGTACACTAAAAATTCATTGGTACTGTACACCCATTGTAATAATTAAGGCAGTAAAACAACCTTGGAAATATACCAATTAAGTATCAGAAATACCATCAATAATAATAATAAAATAATTTAAGAAATGTTAATAAATCAACGGGTACATCACCCCTTTTGGTCCTCCCTGCAGTCTAAACACCCATTTCTATAACTGCCTCCTGACAGCCTTACAACCTGGATAACAGACCCCATCAACTTCTATTGACTCCCTTCTTACAACGTGAATTTCGGTCTCAATTCAGTGTTGTGGGTACTCTTGACACCTCAACTTTGAGACTAATAAACCGTCAGAGAGGAAAAACCCACTGGTAAAGATTCTGAAGGCCTCGCTAACAGCCTAACAAAAAAACCCTGAAAGAGTACAAAAGTCTTAGAACTCCTTCATACTTATAAAAAAAATGAAAAATCCCAACCCTCAAATAGTATATAAATGATGGGAATTAAATAGCAAAATCCCCTGAAACCTGTAGATTATTTTAAACAAAAACCCCTTAATTAATAAGCCCATTAATGCCCCTTAAACGATTAATGAGTCTGCACATGGCCTCGTGGAGGTCAAATTGCTCTTTTTTTTTTTTATAGGATCCCAAATATTTACAAAAATTCAGATAAGCTAATTATATTTTCGATTCAGAAACTTGTATTTTTAAATTTTATTAATTAAAGTACAATAGTGACAATCGGAAAATATGTGGATCAAATTGCTACAGGGAGTGCCTGAAAACAAATGAACGCTCCTTACTGGAAAGCTGTGGCTTAAATAATAAATATTTGCTGATCCAAGCATTTTCCAATGCAGGTGGCGGTACTACCAGTGCAGTACCGCTGATTAAGCAGTTTTATATATTTATTAGTATTAACATAGGCGTACGCTAATAATTAACATAGGAAAGGAGAATTATTAGTATAAGGATAACATAGGGTCTTACAATATAACTCCTCCCTCCTTAAGTGGTTGCAAATTGGGATTGACTAACAATGTTGGGCAATTCAATCTGCACCTCAGTTTGGGTTTTATTACGTTTTCCTCTAGAATATAGAATAAGAATAATGGTTATGCAAATAGAACTTAATACTATGATTATAATATAGGTTGACACATTATTGGTTTTAAAATCTAACACTTTTAATGAGTCAGTCTTTAAATTGTTTGCTTCTTTAATCGCTGATTGAAGAGCTTCGTGGTCGACTGTTTTTAGTCTTACAGTTGTGGTATTCTCTAGAAGTTCAGGAATCTCGATGATGGGTAGTTCTAGTTCTAGGTTGAAGTTCTCATGCGTGTCTTCCAAAAATGTTCGATTATTAATTGTTATTGAACATTTACCTTTGGAAATTACGATTGGACTGGAAATGATTTCCATGTACTTCTTCTGGTCACATTGCAGCATTGCTGTCATATGTCGTTTTGGAATAACCAATATTTGATTATTGGGTATTTCTTCAACTGTCGATTCTTCATATTGAATTTTCGTGAATGGGCATAATTGTTGTTCACTAGATACAATGTCGTGAACACAGGGCTCATCTTGTTTCAATAGTTCCATTTTGCACAAATAAATGTCTTCAACATTTGGACATTTTTGTAAAGCGTTGTAATACGTGTCTGTGGTAAGTAAAAGGTAAGGATACTTAACACTAATTGTATAATTTTGGATGGGTATAGGATATAATTTATACAATATAAAAGGTTTAGGATTAATTATTGGTGTGAATATAGTAAAAATAATTAATTCCTTTTGAATAATTACATGAGAGGACATTGTCTCATAGTATTTAATTACGTTATCAAAGGGTATTTGTTCTCTCTCGGGTATATTTTTCAAGATCAAATATAACTCATGATGCTGCAGAATTGTATAGTGCATTATGCCTACGCGTGCAAAGCTTATTGCGTTTTGTATGTGGCTAATAATTTCTCGCAGCTTACTACTGTGCATATTAATATTTTCTAAAATTAGATTCATCATTAAGATAGTTTGAATATTTTGATTATCAGTCGAAATATTTTTTATCTTGTCTGAGATAATTATCTGATTATTTTCGATAGTAGAAAATTGTTCATGAAATGTATTCGTAACTTGTTTAAGTACTTTTGCTTGATCTTTTAGATTTTTATCGATAGTTTGCTGATTCTCATTTAATGTTTGAATGTAAGAATCATATCTATCGCCGTCATTTGCGTCTAATGTACCATACAACCATTTTTGTGCGGTACCAATAAAATTGAATACTCCACGTTTAATTCGATCGTGTGAAAATTGTTTTACAAGTTTCTTTAATGTATTGATACGTGATTGACTAGTTTCAATATTTACTTGTAATAAAGTAACAATTTCGTCTTTATTAGACCATTTGGTTAAATTTAAAGTATTGTTTAAATTCTTTAAAGTTATTTCGAGAGTTTTAATACTGTTTCCAATAAGGGTAGTATTAATGTGATAACATGCAGTGTTGTGTTGTGTTGTGGTGTAAGTGGTTCCTATAGAAATCGGTAAAATAGGATTTCTTAATGGAGTTAATGTGTAGGCGTTACTGGAAATTCCTATGAGGAGGATGATGAAAGCTGCCAGGAACATTTTGGTTTTTCTGAAACAAAATGTTGTCGCTTTACCATTGGTTTACTAAATCTGACTTGTGTTTTAGCACCATAACGAGGACTAATTTTATTTCAGTCAAATTGCTTAATAAAAATAGGATCTTTTAATTCAGGTTCCTTTTCACGTTGCTTATTGATTTTCTCTAAATTTTGTGTTTGCTTTGATATTAATTTGTCATGAATTACATTATTTAGAGTTTCTAATGATTCGGCAAGATTATTAATATAATCTGTGGTTATCTTATTTTGGGAATTTTCAATAGGTATTGAATAATTTAAATCGCCTTTTATTATTTGGAAAGGTGTATAACCTGTAACACTATGTATGCTGTTATTATAATTCAAGATTGCAATTACCATTAAATCATTAATGTTTTTATTAGGGCTTTGTAATTTCAAGCTTGTTAGACTTTCTCTTAGGGTAGAATGTAGTCTTTCTATTTGACTA
This sequence comes from Ceutorhynchus assimilis, assembly GCA_917834065.1. Taxonomy (NCBI): domain Eukaryota; kingdom Metazoa; phylum Arthropoda; class Insecta; order Coleoptera; family Curculionidae; genus Ceutorhynchus; species Ceutorhynchus assimilis. Next base: position 65,162,808 of record OU892277.1, read on the forward strand.
TTAGAATTAGGGTTTCGAGGTGTCGTATAATGGAATTCGATTTTATGTAAAGTACATAAATCTGTTACAATTGCGTTACAAACATTTTCTGTAACTCCGCGATGAGATGTTTTAGTCTCATGGTATAGTTTAATTTTCTCTTGCTGTTCGTCAGTTTCAGTTATGTCTTCGACAAAGGAATTGGAAATACATAACTTGAACGAATTCGAATTGAATGATGTACTTAGAACTCTAAGTATAATAGGTTCTAACGTTTTGTTGTGGAAATACATACAATACGTATTTGGTGGAAGATATTCCTTTATTAATTTAATAATTTGTTCCTCTAATCTAATGGGTCATTAGGTAAAAAGAATGTTATTCTTGTCTTGTTTGGAAATGGAATAATACTTTCTTTGCGAATAGCATTATTATTAGAGTATCTAAAAATGATTTGGTTAGCAAAAAGATTAACATGTTTTTTCGTATAAGGGGCTCCTAGAATAGGGTTTTCAAGAGAAGTGTGAATAGTTTTATCGTCTTCGATTACTTCATTATCTTCTTGAATTAAATCTGTTTCAATTGGATTTTCCTTTAATCTTTTTGGAGGTATTATTACGTGAGATAAAATTTTAATCTTAGGTTTTTCTTTTTCTCTTTGTGGTGAATCTGCTGAACGAGTAGATTCGGACAATGGAATATCTTTATGTTCGTCATTTATTTTAATTTCTTTGCCTTTATTAATAGGTTTCTTTGCTTGTATATGAGGTTTAAAAATTTCAGTATCTTTGAAATGTTTTTCAATAATCTCGTCATTATTTAGTGGTGTGTCTTTTAACATTGCTCCTAAAGTTTTATGAAACTTTTCATCGGAATCTGATTCTGTACTTGAATCTGATCTGGAAATAGCATTTAGTTGTAAAGGAGGTCTTGATAATGCGTCTGCATTCATATTGAGTGTTCCTTTCTTGTATTTGATTTCGTAATCATATTCTGCTAATTTTAATCTCCATCGGACTAATTTAGATCCGGGTTCTTTAACAGAGAATAACCATTGAAGTGGTTTATGGTCAGATAAAATTGTAAATTTATGTCCAAATAAGTATGGTCTAAAGTATTTATTTGCCCATACTATGGCTAGTAATTCTTTCTCAATTGTGGAATAATTACATTCCGCAGGGTTTAATTTACGACTTGCGTAAGCAATTGGTAAATCTGAACCTACTGGTCCTTGTGACAATACAGCGCCAATAGCATAATTTGATGCGTCTGTAGTTAATAAAAATGGTTTATTGAAATCAGGGTGTTGTAAAATAGGATCATTGATTAATAAGTTTTTACAAGTTTCAAAACTTTTTAGAAATTCAGAATCGTGAATTACTTTTTTATCCTTTTTTAAACAAATTGTCATTGGTTTTGTGATTTTAGCGAAGTTTTTTATGAACTTTCGATAATATCCTATCAATCCTAGAAATGATTTAATTTCTTTTACGGTTTTTGGGATTGGAAATTTCTTTATTGCTTCGATTTTCTCCGGGTTTGGTATAATACCATTTGGGGTTATGACATGTCCCAAGAATTCTACTGATTTCTTTAAAAATTCGGATTTGTCTAATTGAATTTTTAGATTGAATTGTTCTAATCTTTCAAATATCTTTTTAAGATTTGCAATATGTTCTTGAAGAGAAGTGGAAAATATAATAATATCATCCATGTAAACTAGACATATTTTATTCTGTAAACCTATTAATACGTTGTCCATAACTCTTTGAAATGTGGCAGGGGCATTTTTTAAACCAAAGGGCATACGGTTAAATTCGTAATGTCCATTTTCTATATTGAAAGCTGTTTTGCTTATTGAGTTTGGATGCATTTCAAGTTGGTGGAATCCAGAAGCTAAGTCTAGAGTAGTAAAATAATTACTTCTTCCAAGTCTGTCAAGAATGTCTGTTATGTTTGGTAATGGGTATCGATCGTCTATCGTTTTTTCATTGATTTTTCTATAATCTACGACCATTCGCCATTTCTTTATGCCTGAAGCATCTAAATTTTTAGGTACAATCCAGACAGGGGATGACCAGGGACTACATGATGGTCGAATAATGTTATCTTCTAACATTTTTTGGATTTGTTTATTCACTTCTTGTTTATGAATATGTGGGTATCTATACGTCTTTGTGTGAACTGGGATTTCGTCTTTGGTCTTAATTTCGTGTTTAACTTGATTTGTGAATGATAATTTATCATGGGGTTTATGAAAGACTCTAGGAAACGAATTTACAAGTTTTTGTAAAGCTTTTACTTCTTCTGAGTTTAAATGATCAGTTCTTAAAAGGTTTAGGGACGTTTTTTTATAAAGTTTATCTTTATAGTCATTAGTGTTTTGGGTAATTATCTGTTCTGCGTTAAACAATTGATAATTCTCTTCTTCAAAAGGTTCACATATTTCTTGAATATCATTAATATGACAATCTAATGTGAGGATTTTGTCTTTTAAATTATAAACATCAAGTGGTATTTTACCATTTTTAATTGTATTAATAGTTGATGGAATATAATAATTTTCATCTACTACAATGTCAGTTATTATTTTAGTTCCGTCTGGGATTCTTGTGAGAAATTCACATTTTTGAACTGTGTTAGGGGAAATTTCGATAGTTTGATTTTCAAAGTCACTTCTAAATTGAAATGGTATACATGTTTGATCATTTACAAGACACATATTTTCAAAATCGATATTAAGTTTGTTATCATATAGAGCTTTGATTCCTATAATTCCATCGAAATAATCGTGAAATGAATACATGAGCATTTCTACTTCATTTATGTCATATTCTTGTAAAATTGGAATTTTAAGTTTTCCTTTAATTATTGTAGTTGTTCCTGTACATGTGGAAAGTTTAGATTTTGTATTAGTTATGTACTGATTAAAGTATTCTTCAGCTATGGAAGGTCTTATTAGTGAGGCATGACTTCCGGTATCAATTAATAATTTACAAGGTGGAAATTGAATTTCTATAAAAGGTAATTGATTAATTTGTAATTCATTTAAAGTTAAGGCTGATCCGAGGCTTTTAAACAAAAATTTTCGGATTCATCAATTTCTTGTTCATCAGGATTTGCAAAATCTTGACATTCAAATTCACTTTGATTTTCTTGATTTTCATCAGAGGAAAGGTAAATTTCTTCTTCAAAATTTTCATTTTCTGAAAAATCTTGTTCAACTGGAATTAATTGTAAAATATTATTTTCTTCTTTAATTGTGTATTGAACAGGTCTTTTTTGGAAATTTTGTTTAAATGCGTGAGTGCGAGGTTGCACTGAAATTCCGGACATAGGTGTGGGTTTTGGAAATGGTTGGTTTGTATTTTTCTTAAATACATTTGATTGTTTGTTAAAGTTTTTTCCAAAAGTTTGTGAACTAGTTGGGAATTTTTGTTGATAATTCGCTCTTGGCTGAATATTTATAGGTTGTGAGGGAAATTGTGATTGTTGAAATTGTTTCTGTGGAAACTGTGTTTGCACAAATTGTCTTTGAGGGAATTGTGTTTTCTGTTTTGAATTAGTGTATGAAGTGTGTGTAATATTATTTTTGTTAATTGAATTATTAAATTTCATATGGTTTTCAGCTAATTGATAATTTAATACGCAACCTGTAGCTGCATCTAAAGTTAGTGGATTTTGCACCATTAAAATTGTTCTTAATTCAACAGGAGAGTTTGTGACTAAATTTTGGATTGCCATTATTTCATTTTGGTCTACCAAAACATTTGCTACTGCAACTAAATTTTGATCACTCATTATCTTAGAAGTTATTCTATGATTTAAACTTTTTAATCTCTCTAAATAATCAAAAATATTCTCTTTAATATTTCGAGTAGTATACATTAATTCTTGTACTAAGTTTTGTCTAGAATATGGGTCTCCATATTTTAATCTTAAAGCGTTCTTTATATCAATCCATGATTTTAAGTCAGGACATGACATAAGGAAGTTTCCTGCTTCATTGATTAATTTTGATTTAATCGCTGTTATAACATATTCTTTCTGTGCATTTTCGCCAGTATAATATGTAGTATAAAATTCTTCGATATTACTAATAAAATATTCTAAGTATTGTTTTTCGCCACCAAAAGGCTTAAGTAATTGTACAATAGATTTCAAATTCTCACCCATGGTTCTTGGTTGATGATTATTATTTCTTAACGAATTATTAGTACTTGGATTATATAAATGAGTTAAGTTAAATTGGGTTAAGAGGTTCTGTATTTCCTCTTCAGAATCTGACATGTATTTTTTGAATTATATGCTTATTTATAGATAGAAAAATAAAAAATACTTTCTCTAAAAATTTATTTTTTCTGAAAATTAAAAAATTGGAAAAAAATTATTTATAATAGAAAATAAAGAATAGTTTTCTCAAAAAAAATCTATTATTATTTTTTTTTTTTGAAAATTAAAAATCAAAAAAATTCAAAAATTCAAAAAAAATTCAAAAATTCAAAATTGAGTGTATCTAATACCCAATTCATAATTTATGGAAATAAATCGTAATTGATATATTTTTTCCTAAATTAAAAATTTAAAATGAACTAAGTATTCAGTTATCAATTATATTTTTAAAATGAATTATTTAGTTATCAATTATATTTTTCTTTTAAATTACGTATTTATTTAGTCGTTAATTATATTTTTAAAATTAAATTCTACTTTAAAAATTATCTATTTACTCTAAAAGTTTACTTTCTTAAAATTAAAAAAAAATCGAAAAAATTCAAAATTAGAATTTTTCTGTTTCGCTTAAAATTAAAAATCAAAAAAAATCAGAAATTTAATTTTCTTCTTTAAAGATTCAAAATTAAAAATGAAATTCTATACATTTTTTTCTTTAGAAATTCAAAATTGAAGCCTTTTAATCAATTATTCAGTTATTTGAAAGTTAAGGTTGGAAAAATAAAAAATTGGAAATTTTATTTTTTTCTCAAAAAAATCAAAAAATTAAAGGTTTCAATTTATTATTCAGTTTCTTGAAAATAAAAACAAAAAAATTGGAAATTTTATTTTTTTTCCAAGTCCAATATCAATCAGTTTCTTGAAAATTGAAAATAAAATATGAAAAAATTGGAATTTTTTTCTCTAAAACATTTAGAAATTAATGTTTTTCATTAATTAATCAGTTTCCTGAAGTTTAAAAATTAAAAATTGGAAATTTATTTTTTTTGTAAAAAAATCAAAAATTAAAGTCTTAAATTTATTATTCAGTTTCGTAGGTTACTTGCTTAAAATTATTTTATTTGTATTTGGTCTCAATGCCAAAACAAATTGAAATTGAAAAATTTTTTATGATAAAAAAACTCAAAAAAAAAGAAATTTTTCAAAAGAACTTAATTATGAAACACCAATTACAAAATACAATTTATAGGAAAAAGGGATTACTTACAAGGCACGATGCTTGAAACTGTAACACTTTTAACTTTGTACGTTGATCTTGTTGCTTCTTTTCTTCAGATAATTTTTTCAAAAAGTGGAACGAATTGGATTAAACTTTTTCGAAAATTCAATCTCTGGACTCTATAGCACTCTGAAGAACATCCGCACCGACTTGCGCCAATTATATTTTCGATTCAGAAACTTGTATTTTTAAAAAACATTTATTTTATTAATTAAAATACAATAGTGACAATCGGAAAATATGTGGATCAAATTGCTACAGGGAGTGCCTGAAAACAAATGAACGCTCCTTACTGGAAAGCTCTGGCTTAAATAATAAATATTTGCTGATCCAAGCATTTTCCAATGCAGGTGGCGGTACTACCAGTGCAGTACCGCTGATTAAGCAGTTTTATATATTTATTAGTATTAACATAGGCTTACGCTAATAATTAACATAGGAAAGGAGAATTATTAGTATAAGGATAACATAGGGTCTTACAATATAACTAGCTAATCTAAATATTGATAACGAAAAGGTAAATTTGAGAATAGTAAAAACGTTTAAAATTACCTGGTTACAATTTGGGCTAGTTGAACAAATGTGCTCTAGTGCTTCACACGACAAACCAACAAAATGGCGTAGATTTCGTTTTCCAGAAAATTCTGTGTGGTTGGCTTACAAATACGGGTACGACCAAATCCAAAGCTTTCACCCCAAAACCAATAGGCTCATTCAGTGAGGTTCCATTAACCATGTTTTTTGAGGAGTATTACTCACATATAGCACACAAAAAAAAATTCAGCGCAATTGGATAAATATTAAAAAAGTTATGCGGCTTTGAATAATAAAACATTATGCCTCAGAAATTCATCGCTTAGAGATGGTATGACGTCATCTCTCGAGTCAAGACGGGCTAAAGGCCGTCACACGACCAACTTGAGAGATGCAGTGACGTCACCGCGTGTTTCGAAACTTCCAAACTTGGAGCTTTTTGATAATTTATTTAAATATGAACAAGGGCTCGGAAAATTATGAAATTTTGCACAACTGCTAAACTCAATACGCTCTTTTAGAATATGTAATAAAAAAAATATGCTGAACGAGCCTATTAAGCCAGCAACCACTAAATCCCAGCGTCTTCAAAATCCCACAAAAAGGTGGATGTTCCCAAGGAACGTTGCCAAAAGGACCGCTGGTAAAATCTGCCAAGAACTTGTTGTTTGCTCAACGTGCGAATTTGAAAGAGAACGATCCCTTTTCAGCGATTTATTAGGTAGGCTTCAATATGAAAATTTTTCTAGAATTCCAGTTTTTTTCTTTAAGATGTCCTCTGGTGCCAGATTTCCGATCTCGACCAGGAAGACGGAACACCCAGTTTGAATCGGAACACAATCAGCTTGAAACAGAACACTCCGAACCACAATGATGACTCACAAAACTCCAAGTTGTTATCAAATTCTCTCCCCTAACACCAATTAACACTAATTAATCACTTATACAAGTTATTAATCAGCATCCACCCAGACTTCAGTCTAAAAACCATCAAAATGACCAGTGACTGTATAGGGATCACCGTTACAGTGACTCTATATTACCCACAGCGGTCAAGAACGTCGGCATCAGTGCTGCCCAACACGAATCCACAAGTGGCTTATAACCCCACTATATTTTTGAGAAAAATAAACATTTGAAAATGGGAAAAGTGAAGGAAATAAGGGTGGAAAAGCGATTTAGAGTGTGCTAAAGTGATTTGTGTTGTTGCAGAAATTTTAATAAAGGAAAATACGAGATCCGTAAGTGTTGACAATTGATATTTATTTGAAAGTAAACAAACCTTTTCACCGACATTTAGGGCCTTTTAGAAAACTTTCGAAAGCTAAATAAAGTGAATTCCTATCCTGAAGAATGAAAAAGTTTTGTATTTCGTGCAAAATTCTGTAATAAATATCAGTGCAAAGCGCTTTCGGCCGTGGCCATCATCAGTGCAACCTGAAAGTAAGGAAAAACACTTTCTGAAGATACTGGAAAATTTTATGAAAGTTTGGAAATTTTGGAAATTTGAAAATTTTTTTAAAGAATTTTTGAAAATTATCTGAAATCTTAGAAATTTTATCTATATCAATTTAAATTATTCAAAAGGAAGAAATTAATTACTAAAGAAAGTAGATTTACTCACTTCGTCAGGTTTGTACAAAGAGTCTTCTCGTTGAACATATAGGTGTAAAGGAACGAAACATCACATTACAAATTAAAATTAACACATTAAAATATCGGAAGATCTTTGGTTTTTCGCTGGTGCACTATGCAAAGGCTGTGTCCTCTCAAATTACAATCACATCGAAAGATGTTTTTTAAATTTAAATTAATATTTCTTTAAATTTGTGGAAGACCAACAGGTGATGAATGATGTGTAGCCATTTTGTGTATGGTTGCACGTTTTTGATTGTGGTTTCCCTTTAGAGTGACACATGACAAGTAAGTCAGTGTAGCTGACAAGAGCGGGAAGTTCGAAAACTAAAAGTTTATAAAATCCAAAACCATTACCAACGTTTTTAAAAAACAATATTTGGAGATTTAAGATGTTTATAGTGTAAAAAACCTGTAGTGTAGATGACGAGCTAGTCCTCCACAATGTGTAGACTACCCTTATATCATCATAGAGTGCAAAAGGATATATGAGTTTTTTTAGAGCGAATTTCGTGAAGAATTTTAGAATTTGACCTGGGGCTGAAATTATGCTTAGTTGTCCTAATGTGTTCACCAAAGGCAGATGTAGTTTTTGTAAGATGTTCCTGTATTCGAGTCTTGAGAGGTCTGCAAGTTCGCCCAATGTAAGTGCAATTGCAGGAGTTGCAGTTTAGTTTATATATTCCACTCTTGGACAGGTGGTCGATTTTGTCTTTGGAGTTAACCAGAAAGGAAGACAGGTTATTTTTGGATTTGAAAGAGATTTTGATGTTGTTATTGACATTTTGGTGAATGACCTGTATAATTTTAAGATTCAACTCATGATTCAAGAATGGAATAGCAATATATTTCTCTATTGGCTTATTCAGAGTAGGAAACAACTCTTTTTTCAATCTTTTATATTTAGTTTTTGTTATGAGGGTGTCAATTAGGTGTGGGTCATATTCATTGTTATATGCTAGTTGTTTGAGAATTTTAACTTCGTTAGAATAGTCTTCTTTTGAGAGGGGTATGTTAAGTAATCTGTTGATGTAGCAATGGAAAGCTGCCAGTTTATGTTGTCGGGGGTGGTTAGAACTTTCAGGGATGGTGTGATCAGTTTGTGTCGGTTTTCTAAAAATTGAAAAATTGAGTTGATTGAAAAGTTTTTTGTGAATTGTGATGTCTTCTTTGGGACGGTTGTGAAGAGATTGGTAACATCGAAGGAAACTACTAAAAAAATTTCGGGTAGATTTAAGTTGGACAATTTATTAATTAAATCGATTGAATTACTTACCCCAAACTTAGGTGAAAATGAAGATAGATTTTTAATCAAGTTAAGAATGAATGAAGAGAGAAAGTAACACCTGTCTTTGCCAAGGTTAAACTTTCCAATAACGTTCCCTTTAAATTTAAATATGATTTGGAACTTAAAATTATTAGGTCTGAAATATGTAAACACTATGCAAAGCTTGATCTTCTCAATTGTCAACTGAAAAAATTTCACAACAATTTGGTGAACTCTTTCGATAATGAATCACTTAACACTCTCCTGAATGACATCTCTGATGAGGTTAACCTGTCTAAGGGCCTCAAGTTCGATAAGTTGAAGTCAAAGTTACGATCCATTATTAAACAAAAAAATGCTTTAAAGAAAAATAGAGCTAACCAACCACCGAAATTTTCAAATTTTGAGTTTCACGAGAGAGTCAAGAACATCTCAGACACTGTTTTTGAGGATGACGAGCTGGCCCTCCTCAACTTGGGCTTAAAATACTGTTTACATGAGAGTGACGTTCTTAAGTACGCCATAGAACTAGATGTCATTCATTATTGAACAAATAACTTATAATTACAACATCAAAAAATCATTACGTAATGACATGCACAATATTTTATACACTTTTAAAAAAGATCTGGATAAAACCAACTCCTCCATATCCTCACATTCTTTAAAAACGCTCAAAAAACTCAAAACTAAAATCAAAAATAAGGACCTGATTGTAACAAAGGCAGACAAGGGAAATTGCCTTGTGGTTCTCAACAAACATGATTACATTTCCAAAGCAGTAACTTTCCTTCAGAATAATAATTTCAAGATTTTACAGTCGAATCCACATAATACTTTTATTAAAAAAACTAACAAACTTATAAAACATTTCAGTGATTTTTTTCTAGAACACAATGCTCCCAAGACACTCATGTCAAGTAATCCAAATTTACCAAGAATGTATGGACTTCCAAAAATCCACAAGGTTGATACTCCAATAAGGCCAGTGGTAAGCTTTTCCAACACACCAGTAGCTATTCTCTCTTCATTCATTCTTAACTTGATTAAAAATCTATCTTCATTTTCACCTAAGTTTGGGGTAAGTAATTCAATCGATTTAATTAATAAATTGTCCAACTTAAATCTACCCGAAAAATTTTTAGTAGTTTCCTTCGATGTTACCAATCTCTTCACAACCGTCCCAAAGAACGAAGCTGTCGATATCGTGGGTAACCTCTTAAGATCAAAAAATGTAACAGAACCTACTGTTATCAATGTACTTTCACTTCTGAATCATTGCCTTTTGCAAAATTATTTCTCTTTTAATAACACCGTGTATCAACAACCTGATGGGCTCGCCATGGGAAGTTGCTTATCACCTTTCTTGGCCGACCTTTTCATGGATTTCTTGGAAGACCAACATATAATCACTAACTCCAATAAAGAGATTCTACACTGGTTTAGATATGTTGATGACTGTCTTTGTTTTCTGGATGGCAACCACAATCATGCTGATCTTCTCCTTCAAAAATTGAATGCAATACACCCTAAGATCTCATTCACTCTCGAGATTGAACACAATAACTCAATCAACTTCTTAGACATCACAATTCACAAAAAACTTTTCAATCAACTCAATTTTTCAATTTTTAGAAAACCGACACAAACTGATCACACCATCCCTGAAAGTTCTAACCACCCCCGACAACATAAACTGGCAGCTTTCCATTGCTACATCAACAGATTACTTAACATACCCCTCTCAAAAGAAGACTATTCTAACGAAGTTAAAATTCTCAAACAACTAGCATATAACAATGAATACGACCCACACCTAATTGACACCCTCATAACAAAAACTAAATATAAAAGATTGAAAAAAGAGTTGTTTCCTACTCTGAATAAGCCAATAGAGAAATATATTGCTATTCCATTCTTGAATCATGAGTTGAATCTTAAAATTATACAGGTCATTCACCAAAATGTCAATAACAACATCAAAATCTCTTTCAAATCCAAAAATAACCTGTCTTCCTTTCTGGTTAACTCCAAAGACAAAATCGACCACCTGTCCAAGAGTGGAATATATAAACTAAACTGCAACTCCTGCAATTGCACTTACATTGGGCGAACTTGCAGACCTCTCAAGACTCGAATACAGGAACATCTTACAAAAACTACATCTGCCTTTGGTGAACACATTAGGACAACTAAGCATAATTTCAGCCCCAGGTCAAATTCTAAAATTCTTCACGAAATTCGCTCTAAAAATTTCAACCGTTTGGATTTTATGGAGGACATTGAAATCAGAAATGAACTTCAGGACAACTTCTCTTGTCTCAACACTCAGGTGAACCATAATAGATCTTACATCCCCTTACACAGAAGTCTTTTAAATTAAATCAAAAAAACCAATAGATGATCTTAACTAAGTCAATTTATTCAATTATTTACTCAGAAATTTTCATTTATTTCAACCGTAACTCATATATCCTTTTGCACTCTATGATGATATAAGGGTAGTCTACACATTGTGGAGGACTAGCTCGTCATCTACACTACAGGTTTTTTACACTATAAACATCTTAAATCTCCAAATATTGTTTTTTAAAAACGTTGGTAATGGTTTTGGATTTTATAAACTTTTAGTTTTCGAACTTCCCGCTCTTGTCAGCTACACTGACTTACTTGTCATGTGTCACTCTAAAGGGAAACCACAATCAAAAACGTGCAACCATACACAAAATGGCTGCACATCATTCATCACCTGTTGGTCTTCCACAAATTTAAAGAAATATTAATTTAAATTTAAAAAACATCTTTCGATGTGATTGTAATTTGAGAGGACACAGCCTTTGCATAGTGCACCAGCGAAAAACCAAAGATCTTCCGATATTTTAATGTGTTAATTTTAATTTGTAATGTGATGTTTCGTTCCTTTACACCTATATGTTCAACGAGAAGACTCTTTGTACAAACCTGACGAAGTGAGTAAATCTACTTTCTTTAGTAATTAATTTCTTCCTTTTGAATAATTTAAATTGATATAGATAAAATTTCTAAGATTTCAGATAATTTTCAAAAATTTTTTAAAAAAATTTTCAAATTTCCAAAATTTCCAAACTTTCATAAAATTTTCCAGTATCTTCAGAAAGTGTTTTTCCTTACTTTCAGGTTGCACTGATGATGGCCACGGCCGAAAGCGCTTTGCACTGATATTTATTAAAGAATTTTGCACGAAATACAAAACTTTTTCATTCTTCATTACTCCTCAACGTGCACACAGCTCTACACCCTCTATAATTCCTATCCTACCAGTAGGGCTTTATTATCCTGAAACTACCCTGTCCTCTAAATACAAAGAATTCACTCATTATTACCTTGAAAAATATACCTTTAATCAACAACCAGATATTGTTTTGCATCCAACCAAAAGGCAAAAATCTAGCAAAATTCAATGAGCAACCTATCAATCACTGAAAAATATTAAACCTCAGGTATACAGCTTTATAAATATTCTCACAAATAACTGAATTAATTACTGAATTTATTCGAAATCTCAATTACGTTAAGGCAAAATTTTAACGTAACAGTTTAGCTATCGTATCAGCTCAAATTTGAGTAAAACAGATTTTATTTGAAACGATGGTAAATGCAGCATTTTGAGAAAAATTGATGTTAGTGATGTTCTGTCTGAAACCTTTGGATCAAAAAAGAACATGGCTGCCTACTAACTCTCCAAAAATAAACTTATTCCGTGCAATACATAAAGCCATGAAAAAGTGTGGAACTTTAATTCGGCCCACGGGTAGCTATATGTATGCTCCACTCGTAATAAGTTTTTCTCGGCGTCAGAGCCAGACAATTCTTGTATAAATATAAATCTACAGAATTGCTATTATATTAGACTCTGGGCCCTTTAAAGTGATACATTATTAATTTTTTTGTTATAAAACCGGAGGAAGAATTTTTCGCCGCTCGCCACAGTAAACAACGAAATTTTCTTTATGTTCCTTCAGAAATTCTGCAGCTCCCTTCTTTGATGCATGTTTTCTACAACATTATATAATGCAATCTTTGCAAAAGAACTTTATAGCATAATCATATAATGCATTGCCATATTATATCCTGCAATAAAAATGTGATTAATATAATAAGAGTTTCGTGGGCAACTGAATAATTTTGGTTAAAAATAATCCAGGAATAGAGAAAAATTTAATGAAAAATTGTTGGGTCTTGATGATTTTTTTCAACAGGTTCGTGTAATTATAATCAGATAAACTGGGGAAAAGCGGTTTCGTTACATGGAAGGCAAGCCGTCAAAGGTATTCTATACCATTTCCAGCATTATTTCACACTAGTGAAATTTGATTTCAAATTAATGAAAACTAAATTCACATCAGTGAAATCTAATTTCGCTCAAATGAAAGTTGATTTCAAAGTAACGAAAACTAATTTCTCACAAACGAAATTTGATTTCACATTTTTGAAAATGAATTTCAAACTGACCCTAATTAATACTCAGTTTTCAAACATTTATTATTTCAATTTGAAAAAACATCAACAACGTTATTTATTTCAACCTAATGAAATAAACCCACTACGTTTAGATAACATAAAATACAATCATGAAACAACCATAATAATTATGAATTATTTAAATAAATTAAACTTCAGCTTGGAAAATCATGTGGAAAGGTATGCAGCTATCTCAAGAGTGAGAAGACTCAACTGAAGTTCAATTTATTTAAATAATTTATAATTATTATGCTTGTTTCATGATTGTATTTTATGTTGTGTGGGTTTATTTCATTAGGGTGAAATAAATAACATTTGTTGATGTTTTTTCAAATTGAACTAATAAATGTTTGAGAAATGAGTATTAATTCGGGTCAGTTTGAAATTCATTTTCAAAAATGTGAAATCAAATTTCGTTTGTGAAAAATTAGTTTTCGTTACTTTGAAATCAATTTACATTTGAACGAAATTAGATTTCACTGATGTGAATTTAGTTTTCATTAATTTGAAATCAAATTTCATAAATGTGAAATAATCCTGGAAATGGTATAGAATACGAAATATACGAGAGATTTAATTGAGGCAGACTGTTCTAGATTCTTCGGAAAGCATGAGACGACCAGAGAAAATATTTTTAGAAACAGCCCATACAAAAACAGTGCCTATAAACGTTACTACTTGGAAAAATTTGGCGACAAAAAACTCTGATGGTAAATAAACGTCATAGGAATCGACTAGCACTAGAAAATGCAGCCTATATTTATATACATATTGTCACGGATTCTAGGTTCACTAAAACTCGCTTCAAAAACTCAGTTACTTTTATGATGACATTTTTTTTCAATAAAATTTGAGACTTCTCGTGAAGTCAGTTTTAGTGAACCCGGAAACCGTGACAACTTGGTGTCAGAATTGAGATACCTAAGAGAGATTAACTTGATCAAATTAGTGGGAACAATCGGCGAACTTTTTTTTTGAACTGAAATAGTGAGTTCACAAAAGATTTTCTGAAAAATGCCAAAATTTTCTCCATTTGAAAACCGTAAGTGATACAATAATAGACACTTACTGGTTTCGACATCGAAAAACAAGCTCACAAAGATTTTTTTTTTTTTTAAATTCCAGGAACTCATAGAATTTGGGAACCGTGAGTGATAAAAGAATAGTGACTTCACTGGTTTCGACATAATATTAATAATCATAATGAGGCCTTATTACTAAAAGACGAGCACACATCAAAAAACAAGAGGGAGTTTTTTCTACTTATCTTCTTCATTCACTTTTTTGAGATCTGAGGCACAGGTAGGGGTATACGTTTAGAAATTGCGTCGAGAGCCCGGCTAATTCTAAGAATCCAGTTATCTTGCTGCAACTAGAACGCGTCTAGTCTAGGAATGTTATTGTGTTCGAGAAAACAAAACCACCAGACAAATCCGGAATACGATGTCTACAAGCCAGTTTGAAGTCAGTTCAGATACGAGTGTTTTGTTGCAGTTGACTTTTTAATACGAGATTTGTCGTGTAAGGTTAGATAAAAGCCATCAGTTACTTTTATTATGTCAAAATGATCATCAGCATTAACAAGCAAAATTTACTTTGCTTCTATGCCTAAATTGTTCACTATTTATAATTAAGTATTAAGATTGTAGTCTATAGTGTGTTGGTGATAAATTAATATGAAACAGTTATGTATTGGACCATTGATGTGGCACTAAGTTGCACTTTTTAGATTTTGATTTATCATGCAAATTTTGTAAGAGCTACTCGAATGGCAGACAACAAAGAATGCGTGTTAGTGGGAAGCTGTCACTTGCTGGGAAAATTGTATCAGGTGTTCCACAGGGGTCCATCGTAGGGCCTCTTCTATTTGTCCTGTATACTTTGATGTATTTGAAGCCGCATCTGATTCTCATGTACAGGCGTGTGCAGATGATACGCCACCTTCTCCATTAGGTACTTCAACCCCGCAGACCCGGAAACGGCATCTGGTCTCTTAATGTTTAAATGTTTTTTAATTCGGTGGGACATAATTTGAGGATAAATGCTCAAAAAGTTGAGGTTTTACTGTTCCGTCAGAAACTAATTCAAAACACCTTAACTTGCGCTACAGACTCTACAGTCCTCAGAAACACATAATAAACGGAGAGATAACCTCGAAATATATAGACGACGCAAGCACACGGGAAGATATTTACACAGTGATATATGCATCAGCAATATTTACATGTAGCAAGCAAAAAACCATAGAACAAGGCAACCCGAAACCAAATACAAGAAACATTCCCAGGTCGCAAAGGCGGATTAAGAAAATAAAGCAAGACATAGAGCAGACATAGAAAGAGTAACACAGTATATAAATAAAAATAAATAAAGGAAAATAAACAAACATATTAAAAATATGACAAAAGAGAAAGAACCGCCAACAATAGAAAAGCTGAGCACAATTAAAAAAAACTAATTGTGTACTCAGCTCGATCAAGCAGCTACAAGGAATCTAACAGAAGAAAACCCGACACCGCAATACTCGATCGCAATGAAAAACTATTTACTTCCAGCAAGTAAAAAAGAAATAATAGAATATTGAAGAGAAAAATGGTCAAATCCCGTGGAGCATTACCAGAGAGCAACATTGATTCAAGAGAAGCAACGCTGACAAAAGGAGACAAACGAACAGACAGAATATAAAATAACAACAGATGAACTAACTAATCAAAGCCATAAATAACTGTATATGCCCACGAACAGATCAAATACAAAATTTTTCACACACACACAAATGCAAACACTAAGAACATACTTCAACAATAAAAAAACATCAATAAACAAAACAGTCATATAGGCAGACAAAGAATTCACACCATTATATCTTTCACAATCGGAGCCACAACTAAAACCGATTCAAACACAACCACATAAATTTAACCAACGTTCGCTATCCTAGTGCTAACCTAGTATTATTAAATGGTCTAATACAGCGTTGGAAGACCTAGACAGAAAAATTCGAACTACACTGACTTCTTCTCACATGCACCACCCGAAGGCCTGTGAAGAAAGGATTATGCTACCACGAGAACAAGGTGAGCGGAAAATAATAGATACAGAAAAGCAATTGATGAAACAAATACAAACCATCCGAGATTTCTTCCAAAAAAAATCTCAAAGCACCTTGCATAGCATAATTCCAGATGCAGACCAAAACTTTACGCCCCTCAATTTACAGGACCAAAACTATGCACCAACATCCATAACCGATGAACAAAAACAACATAAATGGACACAAAAAGTACTACATGGATGGTACTATAATCAACTTCACCAAGAAAATGTTGACCATAGAGAGTCGTTACATTGGGCCATCGAAGGGTACTTACATCTCGAATCAGAAGAATTTTTAGTAGCTATTCAGGAGCAAGTGGTAAAAACTAAGAACTATGCTAAATATATTATTGAAGAAAACCTACCAATAGGTGTCGTATCTGTAATACAGCATCAGATACTATCGACCACATTCTAAGCGCTTGCACGTCATTGGCCCCTACATCCTATACCGACAGGCACAATATGGCAGCTAGAATTGTTCACTAGGAACTCCTCTCTATGCGGAACCTGAAAAAAGAGAAAAACTCCATACTTCAAATACAACCCAATCAAAGTTGAAGAAAACGAAGACAGGAAAATTTTGTGGTACAAAACTATCCTAACTGACCATACGATACCACCCAATAGACCTGACATCGTTCTGGTAGACAAGTCGGCAAAAACAATTACCTTATTGACATCTCCGATCCAGGAAACCATAATTTGGAAGAAAAATATGCGGAGAAGATACGGAAAAATCATTTCCAACTATTGATTTTGGCTATAGCTCTAAACCGAGTTAAAAGTTTTGAATGTCATTCGACGCAAAATTCAGACCTTCTCAATATTGAATAAAATTACATTTTCCGTTCGACGCATCGTTTTTCAGCTACAAGCAAAAAAACTGAAAAAGTGCAAACATTTGGCGGTATCTTGGAAACGAAAAGTTATGCTCACCCCTTGGGATGGTGCAAACTTAGATTACACGCATTTAGGACCGAATAAATGAACTTAAGTGCATAGAAATCGGCCCACTGTTAACTTTTGACTTCACCTATTTTTTTTTTTAGAAACTATTCATAAGATTATTATTATAATACAAAATTAGATGATATTAAATTGTTTTTCAAATTGCATATATTTTTTTTAATCTCATGAAAAGTTTCTAAAAAAAAAAAAAATAGTTGAAGTCAAAAGTTAGCAGTGGGCCGATTTCTATGCACTTAAGTGTATATTGAAACTATTTCCAAAAAATCATCAAATAGCTATTTATATAACAAGTACATAAAGTAAGGCTTTATTGTACGAATAATTTTATGGCCGAGCGAGCTTACGAGTGAGGCTATTAAATAATGAGTCAATGAACCCTGTTTATGTAGGCGGTATATACATGATTTTATGTATGATTGCGACTGTTTTTTATTAAAAATTAAAAAAATTGAATGAAAAAATTAAAATTCGAGTATACCTGTTCCTTGGCAGGTTTTCAGGTAGTTCAAGTAGGCAATAACGTAGCACCTTATTTTACAGTAAAATAAAGTGCTACTTTATTGACGCAAAACTGTTCTATAAATAGCACTTTATTGGTCAATCGAACATAAAAATATGAATTGGCGACCTGATATAACCCACCCCTGCTCTTCAAGTTTGTTTTCGCCTAGAATAAAATTTGCACGCTCCGGGCTCTCAGGCCTGCAATCTCAATTGCCTAATTTCTCTTATTAGTTAAAAAGCCTAAAATCAGTGATGAATCAAAAAATTCAAATTAATTTTTGAATAATATTTTCATTAAGACTAAATTCTAATTTTAATGTTCAAAAATACAAGTTTTTGAGCAAATGCGAAGATCTATCTGAAGGGCACTGAAGGTGCGAAAGCTGTATGAAGAAAATATAAAGTACTAGCTTAGCAGAAAATACAGTTGATAAAGCCAGATTTATATAGTGGACTTGAACATAACTCATGATTCATGTTTCGCAAAATAGTAGCAAAGTATGGTAGAAGCTGCCGGCGTTAAACTACGCAATCCCTCAAGGCTTCTGGTAAAAAGTAAGTTACCTTTACAAATAATTGAAACTTTCGAAAATCTTATATTTCACCTGAGTGCTTTCATCATTAGTCTATTTTATAACTGCTCATCTTATTAAAAGTAGATAGAGATTGTTGCATGTGTTATTAATTATTAAACACTGTGAGCGAATCAACATAATTGTAATGAAGGTAATAGTTATTATCTTTTGCACTTTATAAATTTTTAACAATGTAAGGTTACAGAAAGATTGTAGGTAGGTTCGTGTGAGAATTATTATTGAAACATAATTTGAACACAAATACAGGCGAAAATAATCTATGTCTACCAACCAGCCAATCAAATTCAGCCAAATTACATTCACGTACGCAGTAAGGGAAGTTCCTAGTAATTCAAAACTCGAATATACATCGGATGCGGCCGCTAATATTTATTCAGTTCCCAATACATTATTTGTGACCGAATTCGTAATTCCGTCGATGGTAAACGGTGCAGCAGCGGCTGCTGTTTACATAATTTTGTGGATTCAATTTTCCAGTGTATTACCGGAGAGCCCTCGTGATTGCTTCAAAATATATTTTTCCGGAAAAGCTTATGAGTTTTTATAGAACGTGAAAACCCCAATGTAAGCAGACAAGAAATTACTCTCAATAATCAGTACTATATTACGTGAATTATAATGGTCGCATAAAAACTCTCGAAACAATCACAATAATTTCGCAAATCGGGTTTGTTTTGAGATGAAGCAATCAGGTGCCAAAATTGACACGGTTTCCAATCATTTTCACATGTAAATTTGGCAAAAAGTTCAAATTTCTGGGAATGGAATCCAGCAACATCATCATTACAAGATCGATGGGTGTAAAAAAAATTGAATGCTTGATTTACATTTTCTTTGTACATTATTGCCAGTCCCATATAAATAATATCAGCATGAGCATTTTGGAATTGAAAAGAGATCAGAGATTGGATGAATTGGGATTTTAGTGATCCTCAGAATGTCAAATTGATATTCAACAAATTCCGAGTACTTTCAAGGAAATTCGAAAATCCCGAAAAATCGCCAAATCATCTCAATGTTCTTCCTAGGTTCAGTCGGAGGAAATCAGGGATAACTTCCCTAGTTCGGGTTTTTTAGAAAAACATCTAAGTAGTGTATTTTTAAAAATGAATGTACCTATTACTTGTGTATTTTTAAACTTAAAATCATGTTGATGATCATCATGACGAATAAAGTCGGGAGGGAAAGATAAAAGCTCTGTTCCAACCGACAAGAGAACTGTTCCAGAACCAGTAATTTCCAGATGCCCAGCTATTTCTTAATAAGTTGAACGTTTATCCTACTTGACAAATGAATTGATCAACTAGAAATTACCGTTCTAGAACGGTTCTCATGTCGGTTGGAACAGAGCTAAAGGCTATTCGGGTGATTTAAACGTGAGCGACCGTACTGATTCGGTTGTTTTGGGTATGAGCGTAGATCCCACTTGAAAATAAACACTTTCTTATTGGCACTTTCTTGCGTCTACAATACAGAACTATTAAATTGAGAATACGACTATTTGGCTTTGAGATACCATTATCAATTTAATTTTTTTGAGAATTTAGTTTTTTGTTACTATTGCAGCTCCTAAAGCCCATGACTTATCACGCTCATAATAAAGTTTGTTTTTCAGGGTTCTTTTCAAATAGGTAAAGTGGATTTATGGCTTTATTGAGAAATATTTCGTGAAATCTATTTTACGTTGCCATTTCCACGTTTTCTTCTCTACAAGATGGCAATAAAAGTTTAAAATTTGACTTTCCGTTGTTATAGAATATTCATGACTTTTCTACAGATCCGAATTTTCAATTGCTTCAGGCAAGTACACATTATCATTTGCTCAAGGAGGCCCAAATATGACAAATAAATAAAATAAAAATACCGAGGCGTATTTGAAAAAATTAAATTGATGAAAGTGACCTGAAGAAGAAATTGCGGATATCAATTTTATAAGGGCCGTGTTATAGAAGATATAATTGGGCGGCAATGTACCTAGTGCAATTTATTTTCAAAAACCACTGAAAAAAAAGGAATAAAAGTTAAACTTTTTTGCGGAGGAGCCGTATATGTCGTACATATTTGCAATTTGTTGTATATTTACAAATACCGCTCTTCAATATTCTGATAGACCATCGAGAGCCTCTGTACGTTATTCAAGGTAAAAGATTACGTAATATGTCGTATGTTATCTAGATATCACGAATTGTATTTTCTTATGTTGGCGTAGTCCTTTTGGAATAATTTATAGATACTGCATATTTTTAGAGTTCAGTTTTAGTGTCCTGATTCTTCCCTTCAACAATTCAAATTTCTGCAGATATTTTAAATCTGGAAATGCATAAACTTATTCTTTATATTCTAGGGACAGGAAAGTCGAGATTAAAATTTAAATCTTGGGCACAGCGTGATACTTTATTCGATAAAATAAATGGCAAGACCATATTTTACGAATAGTAATAAGAATCACGATCCGAAAGTTGCAGAAAAATCCACCAACAGAACCGCCAAAGTGCAAAGGAGGACATATTTTCTAATAAAGTAGTCGAGTGTTTCCCTATTTGGCTTTTTCTCAGCTCATTGCTAAGAGATTGTCATATTTTATTTCCAGATAAAGAGGGGACAATATTATATGATGACTTATTTATTTAACAGTGCATTATGGAATTTTCAATTGATCGTGAGAGCTTCAGAAATGTAGTAAGAATTAAACAAACAAAATAAATGGATTTTGAAGAAGTTTTGTAGAAACCAAATATTGTTAAAAATATGTTTAATTTGATGGACTGTATATTTGTTTATCCATGGAGCTAGAGACTTGAAGAATATGTTGGTTGTCGATGTTGACAAATTATACAAATATTTCCCCAAACCAAATAAATACAAATAAGAAAATAAAATACAACAAAAACAAAAAAGATTAAGAAAAATAGAAAAATAAATATGTATGCAAAACGCTACGGACAAGAATTCAAAAAAGTGTTTCGTTTAACACTTCACTCACGAGAAAGCTCTAGATCTCTTCACAAACCAGTAAAGAGCACAGTTTCACAAATGGACGCATGGGCGTACCAGTAGAAGTCTTTACCGTTGCTACTCTAGCAACTCTGTCCTGATCCTGGATCAAGGCTGAGGATGCGTCCAAGCAACCATTTGAGTGAGGGTTGGTTGTCATCCTCTATAAGCACTAGATCGTTTACTTCAAACATACGTTCAGATTTTAAACTTTGTCCAAAGCCTCACTAAGCTTTGGGTAATTATTACTATAGCCAGACAGGGCACTTGCAATAGGACAAAAAAGGTTCGAGGGAGGACCGTGCCAACTATAGAGGTGTGGCAATAATTAACTGTTTACTTACAAAAATTCTGCAAAATAGATTGACTATTTTCTGTGAAGAAAACAAGATTTTGCCTGAGGGTCAGGCCGCAGGAGTTGTGTGGGCCATATTTTTGTCTTAAACTCAATAGCGCTACTACGACTTAGATTAAAAAGCAGAAAGTTCTACACAGCGTTTGTCGATTTTAAACGTACTTTCGGCTCAATTAACCATAACTTGCTTTGGCAAAAGCTAAATCGACTGGAAATAAGCACAAAATATTTGATATGTATTACTGAGCGGAACATGTTATTGTATGCGGATGATCAAACTCTGCTCGTGAATTCTCCTATAGATCTAAACCGGAACCTGGCTATTCTAAAACAATATGCAGATGAAAACAATCTCTTGGTGAACACTGATAAAACTAAGGTGTTGGTATTTACTAAAAGTGGCTTCCATATATTATATAAATATTTGATAATTTACATACCAGTGACCCGTATTTATAAATTCCATTTGTTTATATAAACTCTGAAGTTGCAAAAAGGGTAGGGTATATAGGCATACGGGACTTAATCAGGAACACTCTGTTGTTTTTGGTTGAGGCTCTTTTCAACTGACGAATCTGAAGAGGAAATTTTTAGTTCTACGGTACAGGGTAGAACGAAAAACCCGTCAAGACCATAGTCAGTGCCAGTTTCACGGTGGAATCTGGAATTTTCCATTTTTTGTCTTCTTTTGTGGAAGAAAACCAAAGATTATGGTGTTCGGTTCTTCAGACAGTTGCTTGCGGTGTTCGGTCATCGACGCATGAAGTTATTGGCAATAGCCCCTCTACTTTGTAAATTTCGGCCGAGAAATGGTTTTGAGAGGTGATCGAAATTCCTTTGAAGATGACTTGTCTAAAGATATCCACGGCGAGCGGAATACAAATGATCTTCAATGCCGGGAACAGGATTGTAAGAGATAGGATTCAAACCAATATAATTTGAGACGGAGGGATACTCAATATGTTGTGGGTCAGGAGGTCTATCGTCGGAATATTGTACCCTCAAATGCCGCAAAATATTATACTGCAAAATTGGCTCCCAAATTTATAGGTCCTTTTGTCATATCGAAAAGAATTTCTCCATAGACTTATGAACTAGAAGATAAAGATAACCGTCCCAGAGGTGTGTGGAACGTTAAGGATCTGAAATCAAATCCTGGGACGAATAATCTGAAGTTGTTGCAAGTAAATTTTAAGTTTAGAAAGAATTTCTACGAAATTCTGTGGTCATTTAGATATCGTAAACGTCAGGCATTCTAGGATATTTTATTATTGTTTCTTTGTCAGGTTTTGTTAGGGAATGTATTTATTGGGATCTTTGGGCCTTATAATAGTTTCAAATATATTTCATTTAGTATCTTTATTCGTATAAACCACCGTGCAAACTGGAAATGATCACAACTGGGATTGACCAATATTTTCAATTCTGTTTTTTTTTTTAAATTTTATTAATAACCACTAATCATTATCATTTATTTTCAATTAAACTATTCTCTGAATATTCTGGAAGTTTTATTTAACAGGAAAAACTCATTTTTTCTTGTAAAGGTTTTGGGATGGTACTTAAAATCAGTATGCTCTCTGGCTCAAGCACCGTTAAGCCAGTGGCGCTCAAACTCACACCGGACTAGCCAGACAGTATTTGCTACTCCCCGCTGTCCCCAAACCTGAGATTAAAGAAATATAATTATCCGGCTAAAACGATATTTATTTATTATTATTTTATTATCTTTTCTTCATTATATATTACCGTGTAGCATGTATCTCGAAAAAAAAAAATAATTCTTGCAATAAGTGTATACTTTAGATGCGATAAATACAAAACTACAAAAAAATAAATAAATAATTAGGGCAAGGGTTTGAGAGTCTAGGAAGCGAGTAGCAACACGATTTGGTTGACACATGTCAATTTATTTTAAATTGACTATTTATATGTTAGCAATTATTGACTTTCCTATAAATATTTCACCAACTAATCAACAATTAACCTACTTTTAATATTTTCGTTTGTAAGACATAAGCTTGTACAGGGTATTTGATTATATTTAAGCCCATACCTACAGCCTTTACTATTTGAGATAGGAAAAAAAATAATACAAAACTTGACAGTTTTTTACTCTATTTTTTTTAACGTTATCAGAAAAAACAAAATCGCATCGGCAAATGGAAAAACGTAGACAACTTCAACTTTTTAATGGGACAACCTGTATATTATACGATTAAATGGAAGATCATTTCTTACTGATTCCAAATATAAGGGTGTTTGGTACATCGATACGAAGTTTTCAATGAGTGATAGTTGAGGTCATTTGGGAGCTGCTTAACCAAATTTACCCCCATGCAAAGTGTCGTCGTTTTTGAGATATCAGCATTTTTAGATATTTTTGGGAAATATTTGAATTGTTCCTAAAACATATTGTTTTTTATTGTGGTAAACAATTTAACCTTTTTACATTTTTTTTCCGATATTCCTAATATGCACTCTTTCGGAAAAATACGGAGAAAAAAACGAATGATTGATACAAAAAATATTTAGCCCAAGTTATGTGTTCGAATACACAGATTCAAAATAACTAAAAATGACGATATCTCAAAAAATGGAATATGGTCAGTCAGCCTTCAAATGACTCCAACTATCACTCATTGGAATTTTCCTATCGATGTACCAATCACCCTGTATAAACAGTGTGGTTATTTAAGTGTGCAACATATGGGGATTTTTTTTAGTAATAGCACAACCCAAATACAAACAAGGCCAAAAGTTGGTGCATGTCTGATAATCATATTAGGTGCACTTAGAATGGTTGCAAGTCAAAGAGCATACAGGGTAGCTCAAACAATATCAAAAGTGTACTGTAAAGTACCCTTATTTTAGAAAATTCAGCGAAATGTTATTGAAAGAAGTTGTTTGGAATTAAAAGTTATGCCTAAATACCAAAACATGGCCTTCTAAGATTTTTTTGATTTTTTTTTCGAAAAAAATTAATAATGTCTATATATTTTTTTATTTTCTATTTCCGCCCTTAATACTTTCAAAAATTAATTAAAATTGAATCAATTTCACATACATTTTTTCAAATTCAAGCATATTTTGTAAAATTAACTTAGATTTTCAATTTTTTATGGAATCACAAAGTTCATGTTTGTTGCAATGATATTCAACAGAACTTTAACATGTCGCAATTTTTTTTTAACAAGTTAAAACATTAGTAATGATAATATGTATATTAAAAAAACTCTCCTTGAAGTGCAAAACTTTTATTTTATTTAAGTTAATATTTATTATATTATTTATTTTTTGAGCTACCCTATGCTGTTTGACTTGCAACCATTCTAAGTGCACCTAATATGATTATCAGACATGCGCCAACTTTTGACCTTGTTTTTTGGTTGTGCTATTACTAAAAAAAAAATCCCATATGTTGCACACTTAAATAACCACACTGTATACAGGGTGTAAAAAAAATAGTGTACCGGACTGCCCTAAGATGCTCCCTGAAGAAGTTACAGCCCTTCAAACGGTGGATGAAAATAATAGATTTTATTTATCTTCAAGAAGAGGGGCAAATTATTTTCCTTGAAATTTGGTATTCTCGCATACATTTCGATACCAAATCGAATCGCGATAGTAAAAAAAGTCGTAACAGTTCTGAAAGGGTAGTTTCCTTAAGGGTAGAGGGTAGTTACAAAACAAAAAAGCATATTAGCGCCTATGTTCATAGCAGCTTTTTTTCTTATTTTCACATGTAGTATCACCCCTCGAAGTCCGGTGCATTTTTTTTTTTACACCCTGTATATTGATCACATTTGCGTGACCCGTTTTTGATATATCCTAGCATAAATTATAGATAAAATGCAAAGAAGTTTTATAAAGATTTAAATCTCTTGACATCCTTATGAAATTTCTTTGCAAATTATTTGAAATTTAAGCTAAGATATGTCAAAAATGGCTCACACAAATTTGATCAATATACAGTGTGTCCCACTTTTCATGAATACGACCCGATATCTCAGTTATTAATAATGCGATTTTATTCAAATTTTGGTGGTGATTGCATGCTAGAAAAATGAACATTTTTATTTACCATTGGCGTGCGGTGTTGGGGTGTAAAAAGGGGTTGTATTTTTGGGAAAAAGATATTAGGGCTCATTTTAGATAATTTTTTGTATCAGATTAAAATTCAGCATCCCCAAAAATCCCTTAATTCATATGTATTTTCAAAATCTGAAGAGCTGATTTTACCAAAAAAAAAAATTGACATTTAATTCACTTTTTTTAATGAGCTGTTTATTTCTAATTGTGATGACCAAATTACAGATGACATTATTTTAGAATATTGGATTTTCAACATAGATACCTTCTCATTAGAAATAAACAGCTGATTAGAAAAAGTTTATTAAAATAAATTTATTTATTTTTTTGCTAAAATCAACTCTTGGGATTTTGAAAATATGAATTAAGGGGTTTTTGGGGATGCTGATTCTTAATCTGATACAAAAAATTATCTAAAATAAGCCCTAATACCTTTTTCCCAAAAATGCAACTCCTTTTTACCCCCCAACACCGCACGCCAATGGTAAATGAAAATGTTCACAATGTTAAATCGTTCAGAGACTCCTTAGGTTGATTGTTCCATGCTACAGTAGACAGTCTGACCCCCCCCCTCGGAAGTTGACCCTAATAAGCATAATTAATATTGACAATGCAATGAGAGTAGTAGTAATCCGACTCGTCAGTATTGAAGGGCATTTGATTTTTTGCTATGCGGTTTCTTGGTTTGTTTTGTAGTTGGTTTTATTGTCTGTTAGTTGACCTAGACCATCAGAAACTCTGAATACGTGCTCAAAGGGTAATTCTATGGTGGAATATATTGTCGCGTCGGACTGTTAGAAATCCGATCCTATAGTGAAAATATATTTTTATATTTTCTTACCAAGATCTTTCTTGATTTCTCTAATTAAACCAAAGTCTATATTAAACCTTCGAGAACTATTCCATGTTGAAATTCAAAGAAACTAGATAATCAATTTCAATCAAACTTATTTCGATAAGATAAGGGAAGTGAAAAATAATAAATATAATAATTACTAAGTTAATTAGATATTGTTTTGATTGTTTTTTTCAGTCAGATCATGGTGTGCGATCGACCTTCGCTCTGATAGCGGAAGGTACATAGGCGGCTTACTCCATGTAAAAAATCGCGACGTAGTACTGTAAATTATTAGTGCTATCTCTGTTAAGACTGTTAGTTTACTGAGTAGAGACATTGAGTAGAGACGACGTATGGTCATTTCGATTCAGTTCTTCTGGTAATTTCGGGACTGCCAATGGGTTTTCTTCTCTTTCTAACTTTCCTATGTTTTTTATAAATAATCTTGAGTGGAAATTTTGGATATGCCGGGTTCCCAAATGTTGGCATTGCTGTTGGGCAATGTGGAATTTTAGAGGAAATCGCTGGCTAGAGCGTGGAGGGCTCGGGAAGAAATAAGACGTTGTACAATTCAAACAATTATTGCGTCCTTTTTGGAAATTTGCCGTGGTACGGGATTTAATTTGCACATTTGTACTTAAAATTGCCGGTTTAGTTTTAGGATTTAGTAATATCGGCATTTGACCTTCTGGAGATTTTACTGGAGCCTTATTTCGGTTCAATATTCATCGAACCAAAATCATAGGAATACAGCACTGTGTATCCATATTGGATTTTAGCTGCCCGCATTAGATTAGGAGGTAAGTCCGCGATTGTTATATAGGTTTACTTTACCTTGTGGGATTGTGTTTTGAAATTGCTTATCTCATTGTAGGGTATTTATTTTCCCTGGGTGAAAACAATTTATTTATTCGCCACCGAGAGATCTCGCATAACTTGGGCTGATCTGGTGACCTTTGGACTGGGTTGGCTGAAACCCATCCTCAAATTCCTTGTCAGCGACCAATCGTGAGTTGTGGACTGACACGTTGAACATCAGGGGTTGATTCGCCTGGAACCCGAATTAGCGATTCACCAGCAAAGTACACCTTTAGTAATAAGTAATTTATTGGATTCTCACTTCACTTCATTACCACTGATTTTACTCTTATTATTTAATTACCGGATTCGACTTGAAACATTTTGGTTATCACCCAGGTTTGACTTAAACTTTTTTATCACCGGATTTTACTTGAAGTATGTTGTTTAGTACCTGGAATTTGAATAGGTACTTGAATGTGCGGCTCGTATGATCAAACCAGCTGCTTTACCGTGTTGTAATATAAAAATAATTCCTGATTATCATTTGTTCATAATTTACTGGTAGGTACTTCGACTATAATATTGTTTATAAAATGAAAAGGGGTGGCTCAATACGCCAGTTCTTGTTTTGAATATACGATGGCCTGTAATTGAAACAAAATTGCAATTCTTTTATTGCTAATTTTCCGCATTTTGGATAACTTTGGTTATCACCCAGGTTTGACTTAAACTTTTTTATCACCGGATTTTACTTGAAGTATGTTGTTTAGTACCTGGAATTTGAATAGGTACTTGAATGTGCCGCTCGTATTATCAAACCAGCTGCTTTACCGTATTGTAATATAAAAATAATTCCTGATTATCATTTGTTCATAATTTACTGGTAGGTACTTCGACTATAATATTGTTTATAAAATGAAAAGGGGTGGCTCAATACGCCAGTTCTTGTTTTGAATATACGATGGCCTGTAATTGAAACAAAATTGCAATTCTTTTATTGCTAATTTTCCGCATTTTGGATAACTTAGAACATTTGAAGATCGCCTTCAGTCTTGAATAGACTAAAAATACGGCGGCGTCCTAAGCAACTAATTTTGACATAGGAAGCGAAGTTGGAAAATAATAGTTTGGTCTGAATTGAAAAACTCACCCCCCGAGTTATTCAGGAGCAACTGGGCACAAGATCGGCTTCGGCCTTTATAAATAGTAATAATACAATATAAAGTATTTGGTATAACGGGGAGTATTTGCGAAATATGAATTAATTATCTTTTTTAAGGCGACGGTGGTCGTGTGCGTTAACGCGCTCGACTATATGGGGAACGTCTCTGGGTAGACCAGGTTCGAATTCTGGCCCAGACATTTAGTGGCTGCCTAGGGAAGAGTGCAAAATGTATCTTCGCCCTGTCCTCATTCACGCCGGTTAGAGGTCGGGATATACCGTGGGGGAAAAAAGGGGACCTAGGAACACACTTCCCAGTCGGTAGGTTGCACCAGGAAGAACAACAGGTAGAGCCCTAAAAGGGTACACGCCTAAAGTTCCTGTGTAACTGATGACCGTGATTCGCAAGCGCTCCAGGGGAAGGGAGCTCGACGTTAAACTGTAGGGCCCGTCCTAATTAGACCTAGTAGTCAGAAAAGAGAGGGCGAAAATTAATGAAACAGAACAAATTTCTTTTTCAGCATCTTTTGAAGTACTCTTTCGTCTTAGATAATCAACTTTATTCAGTTTTTTCTCAATAAGTAAGTTTTTCCGTTCTACCTACTTTCCTAATGGCTGTTAATATTTCTACTTTTTCTTCTTCTGAGTACCTAGTACCTACTCAGTACATACTAGGTTTTTTATCGTATCTTATTGTACCCTGTCCTTGCCGTTTTATTATATTTTTAACTGCATCATCACGTACGAGAACTCTTTTTCAAATATCAGTAACATACTGATCAGCAATAGGCAAGGAAGCATCGGTTGGCAAGACAGACTTTCTTTCATAAACTAACATAATTGGGCAATACTTTGTGATACTTTAGACAGATAAATTTTATGACCAAAAAGCCTCTAAAGTTGATTTCACGAGACGAGATAGTGAAAGTAAACAAACTTTGACAGGTAAGTCAAATTTTATTGGCTAGAAAAGGATTATACCGCGCCCTAGGCAGGACCGTCTTAGTTAATTTTGTATTTCTATTCTCTGAATATATTTCTTTTTGGTTGGCGTTGTAGGTATCCAAACATAAAAGCTTTGAAACAAAACAAAAAAGGAGACAAATTTAACTGTAAACGAAATTAAAGGTATATTTCAATTTTAATTTTGCTTACAGAAATAATTGCTATTTCTGAAAAGCCCTGCCTCGTTTAGACCGTTTTTTAGGAACGAATTCTTCAACGGAATCTGTTGAACTTGATATTGTTTTAATCTGAATGGCTCACTAATTATCAATAATTCAGCCAGCACTATTTAAATAATTATTGTAAAATGCTAGGAAATACTACACCAAAACATTGACTCATATTATGACAACCTGAGAATAATAAATGTAATTGGTTGTAATTCATATTTTTGCAGTCCTTCTCTGAATTTTTAAGCTCCGCCTGTTTGTTTACCTCTACTAATTCGTTTCGTGGAATGAACTTTAGGTACTGAATATTCATCCCAATCAGTATGAGAACTATTAGTATAAACACTCAAAATGTTTGCTAATGATTTATTCAATTGTCCACAAAGACCATTGCTTTGGGAATGATAACTTGTAGCTATTAGAGAGTTAACACACATAATTTTTAATAATTCCGAAATTGATTCAGATTTAAATACTTGACCTCTATTTGATAAAATATATTTTGGACAACCGTATCTGGTAATAACATTTTCTAACAAAAATTTTGCAACTGATGTTGCTTTTCCATCTTCAAGTGCCCTTCATTCAGCCCACCTAGTCGCATAATCAATATAGACTACTATCATATTAGGACCATCAGTCGAACGTATAATAAATCAATGCCTATTTTTTTCAAAATAAGGTTTATAATGATACGGACTGTAAAAGCCCCGAAGGTTCTTTGGTAATGGCTTTACGATCTTGGCAATCGGGACAACCTTTATCGTATTTTTTATTTTAGTTTCTTTTTGCATACCATCCGAATAATATCTATATTTCATTTTATTGAAATTCTCAAGAAAACATAAATGACCCGATAAAGGTACATTATGGTTGGAAAATAGAATTTCTCTTTTTATGGAGTTTGGTACCTCTAAAAGAATTAGATTTCCAGTATGTAAAATAATTATGTAATCAACATTTCAATTATTGTATTCCTGTCAATAAATTATATTTAATAATTGAACAAAAATGTTTGTCGCCTCCTAATCAAATAGTCCAAGCTGCCTAGAACCTCTGCATTTCAGGTGAAATATTGAAAAGAAGAATCTTAGAAAAAAGGAATCGACTAGAGGGTAAAAAGAAAGGGATAAGTGGTGAGCGGTGAGTCAAGCAGAGAGGAAAAGAGGTTGTTTTTATTGTTTGTGTGTATTTTGGTAAGCCCTTGGCCGATAAAAATAATTATTGATGTATACTGTGTACAACCTGATGTTCATGAATCATAATATATTGCAAGCTGGTGTAGAAACTCATGGAAATGAAGTATGAGTGTACATAAACGGCACGTTGGTGTAGCAAGCCTCTATACGCTGGTATGGGCGCCATTCCTTCAAGTTGTGTCTTGTAAGATTGGGAGCCTTACTTGCGACTTGATTGACTCAAATAGGTATAGGGGTGTAGAGCAAACACCCCAATACCCAGATTGTTGGGATACTGATTGCTTAGCGACAATTAAGTATCCGGGGATGCCCTGACTTATTTTAGGGGTGCACTAGCTAGTCGTCGAAGAAAGAAGATACAAGTGAAGATGAATCCTGCTGCTCATATTCTTCCACATCTTTGGCAGAATGGAAACAGACTTCACAAGAGGGTTTTTGCTGAAATTCTCGAAGTAAAAAGTACATGTCTGATTTTAGCTTGGTACGTAACAAACAAACAGCTTGTTTTATGCAGGAATCCATAGCATTATTCTAGCATTAAATTCCACTTTCTTTTTCTGAAAACTTCAACTATACCGAGAGCGCTCACCAGTGGCCAGGGTCGGTACAGTGGCCATAGGTAATATTTGGTATTTACAACGCCTGAACAGGTGCGCCATCTGGCCCAAAAGTAATAAAATGAAACGCCTAGCGCCGTCCTGGATGGAAAGTTTACCTTAGTACAATTTGTAGGTGCCACAACAAGAACGTTGTTTTTTATTGATAATTCTTTTTTTTTTTGTGGATATTCGGCCATTGAAAATTAGTATTTTGGTAAGTTTTCCAAGTCTTTTTTTGTTGCCTACTTTAAATATGCTATTTGAGACGAGATTAAAAAATTTAAAACATGAAATTTATGCACGGTTTTTTTAAGGGTCAAGCTTGATTTTCTAGTGGTATTGGAATAGATAGCAGTGGCCACTGTTGAGCTGAGATGTCTGAGACGATCTATTATATCTCTAAGCGTCCTTAGCGATATGGTAAGGCATCTTCCCACACCTATAAGTTCAGCAGGAACTGCAAGAACTCAAAGCCTCCATTAGTAGAGTAACTAAGCCGCTTCCACAGCGGAAGTGACGTCACACTCATTCTGGGGCCCGCGCCCGTCATCAGAGAAGCCCCAAATTGAAGGGGCCTAACCCAGGTGGGCCTGTGCCCCATTTCGTGGCCCCATTTTTTTCGTGGGCCCCATTTTTTTGGCAAGCTCCAATTTGAAGAGGCCTAACCCAAGTAGTAAGCCCCAATTTAAAGAAGCCTAACCCAAGTGACGTCAGCAAAGGGGCCCCATGCGTGTCCCCGCTGCTAGACACGTGGCCCCATTTTTTCGTGGGCCCCATTTTTTGGCAAGCCCCAATTTGAAGAGGCCTAACCTAAGTAGCAAGCCCCAATTTGAAGAGAACTAACCCAAGTGACGTCAGCAAAGGGGCCACATGCTTGCCCCCGCTGCTAGACCCGAGGCCCCATTTTTCGGGGGGGGGGGGGGGCCATTTACATGAACTCATAACCTGAAATGAGATACCCCATACGAGATGACAGGTACGTGCGACGTTGTCGAAACTAATAATGTGCGACGTTGCCAATAAAATTTCCCCAAATCTAGGGAAAAATCGAAAAGGGGCCACTTGTCTCCGCTGCTAGACCCGCGGTCCCATTAACCGTATATGGAACCAATACAGGCCCCAAATTTTGAGGCGCACGTAGCCCAGAACTCATAACCTGAAATTTGATACCCCATATCTCGTGCTGGTAACCTGAAATTTGTACAACGTACCTAGAACTCATAACCTGAAATTTGATACCCCGTATCTCGTGCTGGTAACCTGAAATTTGTACAAAGAACTTGTAACCTCAAATTTGGTACCCCATAACTCGTTACTTGTAACAAGATACATCGTACGATCAGACAATAATTATTCACTTGTCTCCGCTGCTAGATTTGCGGCCCCATTATCCGTATATGAAACCAATATAACCTAAAACTCATAACCTGAAATTTGATACCCCATATCTCATGCTGGTAATTTGGTACCCCATAACTCGTGACTTGTAATAAGATACATCGTACTGGGCCCCCCAATTTTCCGTGGCCCCATTTTTCTATACTAAAGTCTGGCCACGATTAGACAATAATTTATGTCTCGTTTTACCTACCAATTATTCCAATGCAACATCATCATCATTCGAAATTTGGTTTCACGCCGCCGTCGAGACCCAAACCATAGAAATTTGGGCCACATTTTTCGCAAGCCCCAAATATTATTTTTAAATAATTATAATAATTTCTGCTGCTGCTGATAACAAGCTGTGCGAACTTGCTTAATTTATTCGAAATCCCGTTATCTCACTAACAAAAACCGCAGCATTTCCTGACGATAATAAATATTGTTGTTATTGTTGTTCTATATTCATTCAAAGTCTAGTAAGTTATTCCAGCGTCCTTAAGTGATACAACGTTTTTTCAGTGCTCCAGTTTCAAAAACATTTTTCTACGAAAATTTCATTCAAAGTTGGGCGTTGGATTATTTGAAGTTAATTGTGTTTATTGCTAAAAAACTATGTAAGTAATTTTTTCATTAATCTTAATGACCCTGATAATAATACATTGGTCTATTTTTTTAGAGACAATCATGAATTTAGATCAAATAAACCAGGCGGCTTGTATTGAAGAAAAGCCCTATTTGAAATTGAAGGACCTAGCTCCAAATCATCTGTATCCCATTATAAGTATAACAGTTGTTAACTCTAAATTTGGAGAAGTAGCAAAAGTAGACTTGGAAAAATGTACCTATCACATTTCTACCGCAACGTTCAACCGAACTGATTAAACAAAATCTTGACCAGTTCGAGGCTGGGAAATTGGCACTCATTTTCAAGTCTATGAAAGAGATTCAGGGACTAAATCCAACGTGAAACTGTTGAATCGTAAGTTTACTATAATATATCCTATTCAATTGAAACTAATTATTTTAATTTTAGATTTGATGAAAATGAGAAAATAGCAACAACAAAACGTCGCAATAAGACCATCAACAAATAAGGATTCAGAGTGGAATGTATTTTTTATGCAATTATTTGAAAAGTAACATTAACCGTCCAAAAGCACAAACTCCATCCTTTTCTGCGAATGTTTGAAGTCACTGGCTACATCAATGTTCGAACGTTACCTGATAAAGGTAAGTATTCAAACACCCGATCATGTACGATTATACAACAGGCTCGTGTATCAGCCGAAAAATTCTCTGAGCTTTGGAACTCTAATTTGACATCAGTCGTGTTGCTTTTGAGGGATTCGTTCTGTTTTGAGCAGTCTATAACAAATAATGCCCTGTTGGCAAAATTGGGAAGGTCCAGCAATGGTTCACTATTGGTTTTACCCAAATACGTGTTTTGAAATTCGGTATACATCGGTATGCTTCTGCAAACTGTTTGTCATCGAAATTAAGATTCAGTGATTCATACGGATGAACTTCAGAGTTTAGATACAGCTTGACATCTGTAATGTCAAAATTATCGATAAGAGTAATATCATATCGAGGATTATCTTTTCGGGTTTTCTGGAAAAACACTATGATATATCTGGCTCTCTCGGACATTGATTTCACAGTCCACACGTCTCGCTTGGATTTTCTCAATGTAGGTAAGTCATGAATCTCCCAACTTCTGAATGGAATAAATATGGGTTTGTTGTTCGAAATATCTTCCAATAATTTCAATTTTAAAACATCGTTTGGATAAATGTGCCTCACCCTCAATTCTACTGTGTCTAAAGTAATTTTTGATGTTCTATCTCCAGTCGTATTGATGTAACAGTTATCATCATTTCTAGCTCTGACAAGTTTTATTTTCTGTCTTCCCATAATAGCCTTATTCTAATCGGAAAAGATATTTAGTAAAATCTTCAAGGGTATCAGGAAATTAAATTTGTTCCCCGCTAAAGATTTCACTTCACCCTTAGGCCAATTCCATCCAGCTCGATCGAGTGCTCTACTCTCTTGATCGTTGAGACATAAAATGTTCCTCACTGTGCTAGTAAGCCCCGGATCTCGAATTTTATCAATTTCCTTGCCATTTAATTCATAAGTGATAGATTCAAATAGAAAGCACCTGCATTAATTGTTAGATTACATTTTCCTGTCTTTCCAGCGGTAACGTCTTCATTAAACTTTCCTTCAATGTAGACTTCGGCTTGGCTGATATCTATAAATGCACCTTGTTGATTGATAACAATTTCTATTTCATCACTATAGTTGAAAGAATTGGTGAAAGGATGGTAAGTATGCCATTCCTCTCTCGCTACGGACTCATCGGTGTTGACCGACTGAAATATTTGCAGTTTTCCTGATACGATATCCATATTGGGAAGCCAGAGTTCTCAACCCAATCAAACTTTTATGTGTGAGCGTTTGCTTTGACGGTTGACTGCAGACTGAGCTCGAGTTATTAACAACACTCTTTAAATAGTCACCAGTTTTATTAAAAACCAGGACCATATTTCTTAAGCTCTAATCTCACTATGATCTCCTCTCCTCGGAAATTAACTGGCCGTCCTTCTTGATCAAGTATATTAATTGTTATATTATCTATACTGTCCCTATTGATAGGTAGATATATCAAGTTTCGAAGATCTATTATAATTCGGTATCCAGGATCCACAGCTGGAGTAAATTCGTATAACGTATGTGAAGGATTACTATTGAAGTAGGAACCAGAGATGATGTTGCACTCTATCCGTATACTAGCCACCGATATTATCTCAACTGGCAGATCGGATTCGTGTAGATAATTCTTTTCCAGAGATTTTTCTGAAAATCCCAAAAGTTTTCCTATACTATCCTCGGGCTTGAAATTAATATCATATATAGCCTTTAGTTCACACTTCAATGTATTGTTGTTTGGTTTAAGAGAAATATTTTCTTTTGTAGTCGTACTTAATTGTTTTTGTAGATAGGCTTCAATATCGGTAACCTCGTACGACCCGGTTAGGATTTCTATCATTTGTTGTTTGTAGAACTTGTTTCGACCTGGTTCAATGTTGAGAATGGAATTCCACGTACTGAGTGAGATGAGAGCTAATGAATAGTTATAACTAGAATCTAGCTTGATGGGTGGTGTAATATCAACACTCAAGCGACTTGTTCGACCTTTCAACGTGAATGTCTGAGATATGACTGAAATAAAATCAAAACACAATTACTTTATATAGATTAATTAAACAAAAAACCAAGTACAAGATGTCGACAATTGTAGGAGTTATATGACTGATACTGATCATAGTTGAAAAGTATCTTACAATTTTTAAAATAACGAACGAGTTCTTTTGGTGGATTTAGGTTCCCAAAACTATGAAAGTAAACAACCGTGTTTTCCTTTTTCTTATAAGCTACCCAATGTGATCCCGATCCCATATTCGTATCCAAATTAAGAACCCCGCATTCGGTTTTCTTTGAAGACGATGGTAAGGTATCTCGCATAAACACGCCTCTAAAATTGAAAATTTTAAGTTTTTTAACGTATCGCTTGATATCTTGATCACTTAGTGGACGATCGGGTAGCTTTATTGGAAGTTTTTTGACATCTTTTTCAGGTAAAGTCCATATTCGGTCTTGTGTTTACTAAGATATAATCCACTCCCTTTTTTTCCTAACGCAATATCTTCCATCGTTTCGTTGTGCTGTTTGGACTCGACAAGTTTATCTTTCGCAGAACGAGCGTCATTCACTGCTTTTGCCACCCCTGTCGCGCCCCCACTCATAGCGCCCAGCGCGCTAAGTCCGGCAAACAGAGGTATAAGAGGAATACTTCCACCTACTTTCGGTACTGGGATAACTCGTGGAACTCGAATCTTTTTGGGTCCACCAGCTTCTTTGATTGTCTTACGAGCTGCTTGAAGCGCCGATTTAATAGAGTCTTTTATTCTTCTACCACGATGCTTTACTTGCTTTCTAATATTAGCCACAACATAGGATTTGAATGGTTTCAAACTTTTCGATCGAGCCATGCTGAGTTTACGTTTAGTTTTCTTCTAACCGAAATTGCAAAATCCTATCCTTTCACCCATTCCCACGATCTATTTTTCAGCACTTTATCTGACCGATGTCTGTGTTATAGATCCGTGAATTTCAAAAGAAAGCTTGTTGATGTAGCTATTTAAAGGACCTACACTCGATGGTGTATTCATTAAGAATGAAACAGAGGTAGAGTGAACATTGTTTATATACGATGCGGAAGATGAAGCAGAAAATCAACATAAAGATCGATAACTTTGACATTAATAAGTCCACTAGTGTTAGAAAGAGACATGGAAAACTTTTACCAAACACGATTAGAGCAATAATATGCGGGCCAAGTAATTCAGGGAAAACAAATGTTATGCTTAGTATGTCAACCGATGAGAATGGACTTAGATTCCGAAATGTATATGTATATTCCAAGTCATTGGACCAAGAGAAGTATAAGTTTCTGAAAGCGGTGCTCAACAGTGTTGCTGGTATAAACTTTTATGGATACAGTGATAATGAAACCGTTTTAGATCCGCAAACAGCTGAGTCAGATTCGGTGTTTATATTCGATGATGTGGCTTGTGAGAAGCAAGACAAGATAAGAAACTATTTTTGTATGGGCCGCCACAATGCTATTGACTGTTTTTATCTTTGTCAGACGTATTCAAAAATACCTAAGCAATTGATTCGTGATAATGCAAATATGATTATAGTATTTAAGCAGGATGACACGAACCTGAAACATGTGTACGACGATCACGTTAACACAGATATGTCTTTAAATACGTTTAAAACTATTTGTTCTGAATGCTGGAAAGATAAATATGGTTTTTTAGTCATTGTTAAAGATGATGATATCACGAGCGG
This sequence comes from Ceutorhynchus assimilis, assembly GCA_917834065.1. NCBI lineage: Eukaryota > Metazoa > Arthropoda > Insecta > Coleoptera > Curculionidae > Ceutorhynchus > Ceutorhynchus assimilis. Next base: position 65,200,864 of record OU892277.1, read on the forward strand.
TAGATACCGAAGTCAGTTCAACACCTATATATCTCCATAGAAGACAAATTCTCCTCAGTATCCCTTCGCTGTGTACAGACCTCTGCAATAGCTGTACCATAGCTGTCTCTGAACCAGTGTAGCTGTCTAAAAGCTGTCTCCTACCCTGCATAGCTGTCTCTAGACCTGTATAGCTGCCTAAAAAGCTGTCTTCTGACCTGTATAGCTGTCTAAAAAGCTGTCTCCGGACCTGTATAGCTGTCTAAAAAGCTGTCTGCTGACCTGTAAAGCTGTCTCTAGACCTGTATAGCTGTCCAAAAAGCTGTCTCCGGACCTGTATAGCTGTCTAAAAAGCTGTCTGCTTACCTGTAAAGCTGTCTCTAGACCTGTATAGCGGTATACGGACCTGTATAGCTGTCTAAAAAGCTGTCTGCTGACCTGTAAAGCTGTCTCTAGACCTGTATAGCGGTATACGGACCTGTATATAGCTGTATACAGACCTGTCTCCTGATCTGTGTAGCAGTATAAAAGACAGTGTAAACCAGTCAATCTGGTTGGAAATCATGGCTTCGGTTCCAAGCGAAAATGATAGGAATATCAAGAAGAAAATACTGAACGCTGCTAGATCTATAAGAAAAAAGTATTTGGCTTTAAAGCTGGAGAGAAAAGAGGAAGATGAGGCACTTGATAGGATAATAAACCCTATAACTGAACCTCTAAGAGAGTTTGTTGAGACAACGGTTGGCAGAAAAGTCCAAGTTAAACATGAAAAAGTTAAGCTCGAAGCTCCTAAAACGTATTTTGAATCTGAACCGAAACTTCCTAGAAATGTAGAGTTCCAACCAGCAGAGATTATTGCTCAAACGAGTGAGAATTTAAAAAGTGATGATGATGATGATGATGATGGCGCTGAGGATGTCTTTTATGAACCCTTACAACATTTGAAAGAAGATCTGCAGAAATCAATTCACGATAGATCAGGAGCGTATGAAGAATTTTTAGATCAGTATCCCAAAGTAGCACAAGAGTATGTAGATAGATACTATAAACAATCAGATGAAATAGACCATTCTTATGGCTTGAAACATGATATGAAAACCGATGATTGGTCTATGGGATCACAAAAAGTCAACTTACTCCCGAATGGAGATATTAAAGTCGGGGGTGTATCTTATAAAGGAACGCAGGGCTTATATGATCTTTTATTTCTGAAAAAGCCGATCTATCAGACGGAGGATGATAAGTTGCAGTTTACGGATATTCTAAACAGGACCAATGTTCATCGAAGAGATTTTGATCCATCCAAACAGGTTAAAGGGTCCACATCTTCAAAATATAAACAATTTGTTAAACCTTTGGTCTCAACATCATCTGAAGCAAAAAGGCTTAAATCAAGTAACAGTGCCTCGCCATCTGGCCGAAATCCATCTACAAGATCTCAAAATAAATCCGGAAGTGCTTTATTATTAGAATATAATGAGAAACGAAAACAATATGTTTATTACGATGACGTCAACGAATTAATTGATAGACTTGTTAAATTGGATGCATCACAAAAAGCTGTAAATACCAATAATATCAATGAGATTATGAGTATTTTAGAGGAACTGGCTGAATTGGGTGTGATTGAGTTTAATAAATAGTTCTACATGTGCTATCTTGAATCATTATAGGGTTAGCCACTTTCAAGTTTAGATCTCTTAACATTTATGTACTGTGAGTCACAACGAAAAAATGAAAACTATTACAAAAGCTAGGGAACGGGTGGTTGAAGAACTACATAAGCCAGCACGTAAAAAGTTTAATCGTAGAAGATTTATACAGTATGGTCTGGATGATACTTTTGCCACCGACTTGGCTCAGCTTGATCAGTATGCTCGAGAAAACAAGGGATTCAAGTACATATTGGTTGTTATCGATTGTTTTTCTAAATTTCTGTGGACTAGAGCTGTAAAATCGAAATCAGCGCAAGATGTCGCTAAAGCTATGGAGAGCATTTTGAAAATTTCCGGAAGAATACCCAAGAAACTTATTTCGGATAATGGAAAGGAATACTATAATATTCAATTTTCGAGTCTAATGAAGAAACATGGAATACATCATTATAGTTCGTTTAGTCCTCTAAAAGCATCTATTGCAGAGCGAGTAATTCGAACCATTAAAGAAAAGTTGTTTAAGCAATTTACATTAAACGGAAATCATAAATGGATCGATTTATTGAAGCCTGTTACCGATGCATATAATGACCGCAAACATAGCACGATTAAAATGAAACCAAGCATAGTTACTAAAAATAATGAAAAAACACTACTTAATACTGTTTATAGTCATATTAAGGTAGCTGGAAAACATAAATTCAAGGTCGGTGACGTAGTCCGCATAAGCATGTTCAAGCATGTTTTTCAGAAAGGATATACCCCAAACTGGACTACGGAATTGTTCCACATAGCTAAAGTAAGAATTACAAATCCAACAACATATTTGTTAGAGGACTTGCAAGGTCGGCCTATGAGTGGTGGTTTTTATGAAGAAGAACTACAGAAAACAAAACAACCTGATGTGTTTCTTATAGAACAAGTATTACGAAAGAAAGGAAATAAAATGTATGTAAAATGGTTGGACTTTGAAAAATCTCATAATAGCTGGGTTGACAGGGATAAAGATCTAGTTTAAAAGGAGATTTAAACGATTTGCAACTCATTTGTAATACTGAGTTTGAAGTATCAAGTTTGCAAAGAAAGTAGTACTTCTCATTCACATAACCTAAGTCATAATCATAAAAATAGGTATTGTACGGTAATTTAACATGACAACACCAGCAGATATTGATTGTATGGATAGTGAAGATGATAGCTGCTCAACCTGTTCCTCACCTAATTGGACGTATGTCAATAGTATGTTTTTGATGAGTAAACAAGAAATCATGAAAAAATCAACATTTTTGGGGGAGACTTGTTATTCAACCAAGAATTTCAAAATAATTGCTGGAATAAGTATTGCTCTAGGACTAATTCCTAGCCTACAAGTACAATTCTAAATCTACCTGAAGAACAAGTGTCTGTTTCGTTTAGCTATATAGAATGGTCCGAATTTCTGGATATTGTTACATCCTTCATGGAACTGTCTGGAGATGGTAGTGATGTCATAACACTGTTTCATTTTCGGATACCATCATTGTTTCTGCAGTTATGTGTTTTGGAGAGAGAATTATCAAGTTAACAAGCGGAGAAGTTGATTTATGTTTTTGTATAGACGATATAGAATCCATTTCACATATCCGAGAAATAATAGATTATAGGTTAAGTTTACTTATAGAACTAGATTTTAGAACTTTTTATGATAATAGTTTAAAATATTATAATGTAACCACTGTTAACGAAAATAATTTTTTAAGTGTCATAAAAGAATATTGTAATTTAAATATATGTGAATTATCCTATTTTATGTTAGAATTCGATACCTCAACCCGGAAAAAATAGTTATGGATTTCAAGAAATTATGTGTTTTAGATATCTAGTGATGTAATAATAAGAATGTGAACTTGTGAAAAATAATTTTTTTATGCAATAAATTCTTTAAAAATATTCGTTATTTTATTTCCATTTTAGTTTTCAGGATAAACTACAAGAGAGAGAGGGAGAAAGAGAGAGACAGAGATAGAGAGAATAAGAGTTTGTAGCAGTAGACATTCAATTTAGTATCATCATGTCTGTCGATAAGTTTGGTCGTTCACAGCGCTTAAAAACTGTTAACGAGTATAAAAATTTGGTGTTGAAACGACGTTTGGAAAACCAATCACAAGATTATGCAACGAAATCCTATATGGATAAAACATTGAGACAATTTTTGGAAAAATTTAAAATAGATTCGGAAAACCAGAAAAAAGTCACTGAGTCACCCTCACAAGAATTATCTGGAAAGTATAAGCAGATAGAATCTTTAATCAAAGATAATCAAAAGAAAATTGAAACTTTGACAAATAAGAGCCACTCGTTTGAAAATGATTTTAAAACAGTGAATTCTTCAATGAAAGAAATTCAAAAGAAAATTGAAAGTTTAACCACTATGAACCAATCGATTGGCACTGATATCAAAAACCAATTGGCTCCAAGAATAGCTGCCTTGAAAGAACAACATAAGTTATTTAATATAACACTTTCATATATAAGTATTGGTGACAAGAGAATAGTCAGAGCTTCCAAAGCTATAAACGATAACGATTTAATCACGAAAGGTCAGGTGATCAAAATGATTAACGAGAAGCATCCTGTTTTACCAGCAGCAGTGGCGAATAAAAAGGGAAAAGGAAAGGGAAACTAAAGATGAAGACTAGAACGGGAATCAACTGGAATCACACTACTTGTATTTATTTAGTTTATGCGTATAGGAAAATGTCAATGTTCTTTATGGTTTAATAAATTAATTTTACGGGAAGCCTGGGAACTTTTTTGATACTGTGGGAAAATCTCTAGATCGGCGGCGCCTTTAATTTGAAGTTTCGGGGGTTTGACCTGGGCGAACCCCAATTTTGAAAATTTAAAAATGGATCCGAAATGGGATGGAGTAATTTCATCAACTTCCAGATTTGCAAATGGACCAGCAACATGCAAATTGGACAATTGTTCCAAAACCAGTGTATCAAGAATATAATATTGGAGACATTGTGCAAATTAATTATAATCCTGAGAAGAAAAAACGTACATTGTCTTACATCAAAGGAATGACACTTCAATTCAATTTACCTACAACGAATTTGAAGAATTTTTACAGTTTCTCGATGATATAAATGCTGAATGGAATGAAAATCATCTTGATTCAATTCAAGTGCATAAATATAACTTGTATGATATTTTTCTTAAATAAAAATAAAAATTTAAACTGGTCTATTTCTTTCCCTATAGCAAAACCCGATATTGTACAAATAAAACAATTATTAGATATCTACTAAAAAAGCATCTATTTTTCAAATAATTGTACAAAAAATACATTCCACTCTGAATCCTTATTTGTTGGTGGTCTTGTTGCGACGTTTTGTTGTTGGTGCTGTTTTCTCATTTCCAACCAATCTAAAATTAAAATAATTAGTTTCAATTGGATAGTTTATATTATAGTGAACTTACGATTCAACAATTTCACAATTTCAAAAATCGCCGTTGGATTTAGTCCCTGAATCTCTTTCATAGACTTGAAAATGAGTGCAAATTTCCCAGCCTCGAAATGGTCAAGATTTTGTTTAATCGGTTCGGTTGAACGTTGCGGTAGAAATGTGATAGGTACATTTTTCCAAGTCTACTTTTGCTACTTCTCCAAATTTAGAGTTAACAACTTTTATACTTATAATGGGATACAGATTATTTGGAACTAGGTCCTTCAATTTCAAATAGGGCTTTTCTTCAATACAAGCCGCCTGGTTTATTTGATCTAAATTCATGATTGTCTCTAAAAAAATAGACCAATGTATTATTATCAGGGTCATTAAGATTAATGAAAAAATTACTTACATAGTTTTTTAGCAATAAACACAATTAACTTCAAATAATCCAACGCCCAACTTTGAATGAAATTTTCGTAGAAAAATGTTTTTGAAACTGGAGCACTGAAAAAACGTTGTATCACTTAAGGACGCTGGAATAACTTACTAGACTTTGAATGAATATAGAACAACAATAACAACAATATTTATTATCGTCAGGAAATGCTGCGGTTTTTGTTAGTGAGATAACGGGATTTCGAATAAATTAAGCAAGTTCGCAAGCTTGTTATCAGCAGCAGCAGAAATTATTATAATTATTTAAAAATAATATTTGGGGCTTGCGAAAAATGTGGCCCAAATTTCTATGGTTTGGGTCTCGACGGCGGCGTGAACCCAAATTTCGAATGATGATGATGTTGCATTGGAATAATTGGTAGGTAAAACGAGACATAAATTATTGTCTAATCGTGGCCAGACTTTAGTATAGAAAAATGGGGCCACGGAAAATTGGGGGGCCCAGTACGATGTATCTTATTACAAGTCACGAGTCATGGGGTACCAAATTACCAGCATGAGATATGGGGTATCAAATTTCAGGTTATGAGTTTTAGGTTATATTGGTTTCATATACGGATAATGGGGCCGCGAATCTAGCAGCGAAGACAAGTGAATAATTATTGTCTGATCGTACGATGTATTTTGTTACAAGTAACGAGTTATGGGGTACCAAATTTGAGGTTACGAGTTCTTTGTACAAATTTCAGGTTACCAGCACGAGATACGGGGTATCAAATTTCAGGCTATGAGTTCTAGGTACGTTGTACAAATTTCAGGTTACCAGCACGAGATATGGGTTATCAAATTTCAGGTTATGAGTTCTAGGCTACGTGCGCCTCAAAATTTGGGGCCTGTATTGGTTCCATATACGGTTAATGGGACCGCGGGTCTAGCAGCGGAGACAAGTGGCCCCTTTCCGATTTTTCCCTAGATTTAGGGTAATTTTATTGGCAACGTCGCACATTATTAGTTTCGACAACGTCGCACGTACCTGTCATCTCGTATGGGGTATCTCATTTCAGGTTATGAGTTCATGTAAATGGGGCCCCCGAAAAATGGGGCTACGGGTCTAGCAGCGGGGGCAAGCATGTGGCCCCTTTGCTATCGTCACTTGGGTTAGTTCGCTTCAAATTAGGGCTTGCTACTTGAGTTAGGCCTCTTCGAATTGGGGCTTGCCAAAAAATGGGGCCCACGAAAAAATGGGGCCACGGGTCTAGCCGCGGGGACACGCATGGTGCCCCTTTGCTGACGTCACTTGGGTTAGGCTTCTTTAAATTGGGGCTTGCTACTTGGATTAGGCCTCTTCAAATTGGGGCTTGCCAAAAAATGGGGCCCACGAAAAAATGGGGCCACGAAATGGGGCACAGGCCCACCTGGGTTAGGCCCCTTCAATTTGGGGCGTCTCTGATGACGGGCGCGGGCCCCAGAACGAGTGTGACGTCACTTCCGCTGTGGAAGCGGCTTAGTTACTCTACTTCCATTATTTTTCAGTCGATTTATCTTCATTCAGTTTATACCTATATAAGCTCAATATTTAACCTATATCCACTTAAAATTTGATCAACATCATCTTGTTAATTTCCTATTTTTGAAATAAATTTGTTTTCAATGATATTTGTGATTATCTATGACAATAATTATAACAAATTGTAATGTTGAAAGCTGTGGACACTGTAAGAATACCAACGCCCCGCAGACCCGTCTGTCAGTAGCCAACCTAACTCCGTTCTTCCCCAAAAACTCTCGCTCTTTGTTGCTTGGAGACCTAAACGCCAGACACAGACTTTGGCGGAATCATAGAGGAAATACCAACGGTATGATCCTAAATGATTTTGTCAATGACCGACCGGAGTTGATACTCCTCAGTACTGAATCGCCCACCCATTATCCTAGCAATAACATGACACCGACATACATCGACCTTGCCATCAGCAAAGGACTCAGGGACCTTTCAGATCTCGTCACGATCAACGCCCTGAGCTCAGACCATCTACCCATCTTTTTCACCTGGGGCGAACTTGATCCTCCCCGCCCACAAGTTCGCCTGAGTTCTAAGAACTTCAATTGGCCCCTGTTTCGGCAGACACTCAACACCCTAACCCAAATTCCTGGTCAAATTGACACCATTGAAGCTCTTGAGCAAGAGGTTTCAACCTTGACCAGGAATGTCCAGCAAACCCAAACTTCCCTTGCAACCAGGGTGACTGTTCACCGAGGCCGAGACGAGCTCCCACGAGAGCTCATTGCACTCATCTCGCTGAAGAATCGCACCCGGAGGAGGTGGCAACGCCTCCGAAGGGACGAGGATCGCCAGCGCGTTCGGGAACTCGAGGGTGCCATCAAGGATGGCATCAGCGAGTTCAGGAACCGCAAGTGGACAGAAACTCTCCAAAACCTTCGTCCTCAAGATAACTCTCTGTGGCGCCTTCAGTCAAAAATGAGGCGGCAGCCTGTGCGTACCCCTGCCATTACTAGTAATGGTAGGGATTGCGTCACTGCCCCAGACAAAGCGGAAGCCCTGGCGTCATTCATGGAGAGTATTCATTCCGGTCTCCCACCTAACTCCCCTGAACAGGAGGAGATCGAGCATACAGCGGCAGCCTTCGCCATTCGGAAATACCCCATCCCCCAGCAGTTGCTCGCTGAACTCATTGTCACGCCCGGCGAATTATCCGCCGGCTCACAAGCGAGAAGGCCCCCGGACCAGATGGCATCCCATATCTAGCCCATAAAAATCTTCCGCGAAAAGTTATTGTCCAACTGGTACAAATAACTAACGCAATCCTAAAACTACAGCATTTTCCTTTTCAATGGAAAAAGGCTGTAGTGGCTATGATCCCCAAACCCGGGAAAAACCTCACACTCCCATCCTCTTACCGCCCAATCTCCCTTCTAAACTCCTTTGCCAAGCTCGTGGAGAAGTTAATCCTGTCCAGGGTCAACAGGTTCGTCGAAAACTTCTCCATCCTCCCAAACGAGCAGTTCGGATTCCGCCCCCGTCACAACACAACACTTCTTGCAGCCAAAATCTGCTGCGACGTCTTCCAAGCGTTCAACAGGCGACATGGAGCGCGCCTTCGATAGGGTCTGGCATGCAGGCCTTATCTACAAATTACTCGCAATTTTCAATTTCCCACTGCACATCATCTCCCTGATACAGTCTTTCATCAGCGGCCGCACTTTCTGTGTCAAACAAGGAGACGCCCTCTCAAATCCCAAACCAATTCAGGCCGGAGTGCCGCAGGGGTCGGCACTCAGTCCGCTGCTGTACTCTCTGTACACAGCGGACATTCCAAAATTCCAGAATACAAATCTGGCGCTGTATGCAGATGACACCGCTGTTTACGCCCAATCCTTCTACACACAAGCAACAAAATTTCAGCTAGCCCATCACCTTGCAATCCTTCAACCATATTACGATAAGTGGAAGCTTGGTGTTAATGGTCAAAAGACAGAGCTCATATGCTTCCATAAAAAGCATACCAAGAGCACCATGCCCAACCCACTTATCGTAAACAACATCCCCGTCACTCTGTCCCCAAAAGCGAAATACCTAGGAATCCTTTTTGATCAGAGAATGAAATTCCATCACCACGTTTCCCATGCTCTGGCTCGCACCTTCAGTGCGCAGCAAAAACTCTACCCCCTCATCGGCCCCAACTCCCCCCTATCGCCAGGTAATAAATTGTTAATATACAAACAGGTTATAAGACCTATGTTAACCTATGGGGCCCCTGTCTGGAACATAATCTCAACAACGCAGCCAAATCGGCTGCAGCGTTTCCAAAATCGAATTCTGAGGGGAGTGCTGTCGGAATCCAGGTACGCCAGGGATATGCATACGGAAGCATCCATACCTTATATCTCTGACTACCTGGATGAAATCAGCGAAAAATTTTACAGACATCAAGTTCAAGGCTCCCCTCTAACACGCAGAATGACTGCAACGAGATATGATCCAGAAAACCCCATAGTTTACGGTCCACCATACAAGAATTTACCAATCTATTTTGAACCCCCATGATCACCCGCTTATCCCAACCTGCTACCTGCACCCGAATTAAAAAACCCTCTCCAATGCACAGCTAAAAACTCAACGACAAGATAAAATTAGACAAGAAAGTTTGGCGCAGGCGCCAACAGCCTTAGTCTGAAGCAGGAGACTCTGGCAATCCCATCAAGGTCTAATTTCCACCCTTAGTTCTTCGGAAAATTCCAACTGGCCAGCGAGTTAGTGTGCGACAAACTCCTCTCTCGCTGACTATGAGGAAACCACTCTTGTCTAATTAAACATCAGGCACCCCTATCTGACCAACAAACACAAAGGCATAAATTGCCCAATTTAGCTGAAAAACGCATATCCCAATCCCGGTAAATTCTTGCACCCAATCCCCCCAATCCTCATTCTCTGACATCCCATACAAACCTCCCCACCTGCACCCAAACCATTACCTAGAGACTCATCAGGTCTCAGGATTGGTCAGGGTGCAGGGTTGTTCGAACCCATTAAATCCATACCCGCGCTCACGCGCATATACCCTAAGCTCACAATTGCTAGTGAGGACGCGTCCAGTGAACCCGATCGCCCAAGGGCACAACATTTTTGTTTTGTTTTTCTTTATACAATTAAGTTAATGAAAAGTGGGGTTTTTCAAAGCTTTTCCCCACAAAAAAGCGCTGCGCGCTCTGACACTCCAAACCCGAGCATACATCCGTGGTAATCACCAGCGACCTCAGGGTCAAATAAACGACGTTTAAGGGTAACCGGGGAGCGTCGCGGAAAGTTGCAATAAGGATAGGAACAGGGGTTTGCGCCAATAACATCGGCATGGCTAAAAAGCCCACAGCTCGCTAGGCGAGTATGTGTGCACAGCGTGCTGCGCACGCTGGAAAATTAGTCTTAAGAAGTCCTGTCCTAGTTTTAAGTAAATGTATATTTAGAGTTTGAGGGGGGCCTATCCCCCCTGCCTGTAAATGTCAAATATGAAATTTTTAATAAAGATGTTTGAGTTTGAGTTATCCTTAAAAAGTCTGCTTCATTCATGTACTCATCGATTTGAAGTTCATTGTCATCGTGATCTCTAATAACTTTATCTTGAATATATGATGCTGCAAGATTCACTTAGTAAATATAGTCCTAGCGGTAAGCAAAAAAAACGGCAAATTGTGGTACAAGCATGAAATTTGGCATAGTTGTTTTTTAGGCCATTTTAAGTGATTTGACCCGATGTTCACCGACTTTCATCAATTGGGACACCCCCACCCCAAAACGGCGGGAAATTCAGAACGTCAGTTAATAAATTGTCAGATTTTTTATTATTAAATATGATTTTTACTTTGTTTAAGGCCTGAGACATGTGAAATACTATTTTAAAACATTTAATGGAATACTGCTCCTCTATACGGGGTTTTATTCAAAATGGCGTCCCATTTTTTAACATTTTTGTACATAAATCGCCTCTAGGGCCTGTGATATGTAGTTTTATAGCAAAAGTTATTCAAGAAATGTTGGCAGATAAAATGCTGCAGGACTAATGCTGCATTTACATTCACTTCGAAGTCCAATTTGTCTTGAAATTGACATGCTTGTCATATGGCGGTAGCACATATCCATTTACATTGAAATAAATTTGAAGTTCACTTTGAGGTGCACTTTAAATTTGGGTGAGCTGCTTGCCGAGGGCAAGCCAAAATTTGTAAAATGTCAAATTTTTATAGATTTTCATACATTCCTGACGTGTTGACTTGGCGTTTTTTCTCAATTTCCAATATCGAATAAAGTGAATTTTGTTCTGTTATGTAAATGATAAAATATCAAACGTCAAATTTAAATTGAAGTTGGAAGTGAATGTGAATGCTTCTTAATACTTGAAAAAAATCATTATTTTTGACAGAATTTAAATGAGATAATTCACAAATAGCAAGCAGGTGTGCAAGGTAGCTGCGCTTTGCGACAGCAACACCCCCTCTACTATCGCACCCTGACTTGCAGCCACACTTTTGCAAATCCTTGAGGTCACTCCAAATTTCGAGTCATGTGCTCCATTTTGGTTGCCATCTTTCACCCATATACAGGGTGAGTAGTGTAAGATGGTACGTTCTGCATCCTCCGACGCCTCCGACGCCTCCGTGACGTCTGCGCATGCGCCAACCGTCGCGACATGACGTCATCAGTCAGCTGTCATCTGTCAATGTCACTCATCTGTCAATGTCACTCATCTGTCAATGTCACTCATCTGTCAATGCCATCTGTCAATGTCAGTCAGCTGTCAATGTCAGTCAGTTGTCAATGTCATCTAACCCAATCTACCTGAACTACTCCAACTTACCCGCTCTCTGATGCGCCATCTATAAACCCCGTATGACATTACACCTGTGTGTATTTTTTATATTTCTACATGTATTTATACAGATGAAAAAATACGTGAATTTATACATGCATACATGAAGAAATATAAAGAAAATAGACAGATGGGCTTAAGAAAAAAAAAAATAACCTCAAACAATTTTTTTATTTAAAAACATACATTTTTTAAGACTCAACTATTTCAAAAAGCGATATTTGGTTTGGTCGTCCTACATCCTTCTGGCCTCTGTATATTATTGAATATTTTCCATCCATAAACTGCTCCATATGATCTTGGTAAGTTTTGGAAGAAACACTGCCTTATCGTCAAGTTCAATGAGGATGCTCGGTCCGAATTTACTTTGGGTTTTTTTAGCAGAAAATATTGGGTACTTTCTGTAAGGCTCCATGTCTTGTAATTTCACAAGTGTTTTTTGATCCTTGAAGAGGCAGGTCTCGTTGATTGATTTCAAATCCATATCTAAAAAATATTCTGTAGGTATTGATATTAGTATATAAAAGATTTACTTACTTGTTAAAAAAAAAAAATGTTGTGCAATAATTTTATAATAATTATAATGTCCACTGTTGGAGAGATCGGAAAAGACTGAATAGATTTGTGTAGACTTATAGCATATGATGCCATTGTTTAGTCTACGAGTCTGGCGCGACGTTATTATAACTGGAAAATAAATAACGATAAACAAACTCGGTAATACACTTAGTTAATGTATCCGACCGTGGACCATTTTTTTTTCAAGAATTTTATGACGTAATTAAAACCTCTTGTCTTGAAAACATTGAAACGAACGTGACTTTTGTCATACCGCCGCGTATGATATCGCAGAATAAGGTACCAGTAAATCTTGAAAATGGATATGGTATATTAAATTATGCACAAGAAGGAAGCCTCGAGATCCCCGAGTCTTTAATAAGAATTGAAAATTATTTCGCTTATACGACAGCATTGAATTCAAGTTCAAACCCCAATTAATTTTTCAGAACCTTTACCAGTTGAACCATTCGAAGTAAATCAATTGAATTTTATCAGTGCAGAAAATAATAATTATAAAATGCCAAAAGAATTAGACAATAAATTAAAGGCTAACTTGAAATATTTAAGAATGGAACACTGTAATTTGGAAGAAAAACAAGCCATTCGTCAACTATGTCTAGAATATAGAGACATCTTCTATTGTGAAGACCTACCATTGAGTTTTACGAATGTTATTAAACATCAAATTAAATTAACTGACGAAACACCAATTTTTGCCAAAATGTACAGATACCTCGAAATACACCGACAAGAAGTTAAGACTCAAATCAATAAATTATTGGAACAAAATATGATTAGAGAGTCAAATTCACCATTTTCAGCTCCTATATTAATAGTACCTACCAAAGAAACTTGATGCATCTGGAAAACCAAAATTTAGATTGTGTCGATTATAGGAAGTTGAACGAAAAACTGCTGATGTTAAATTTCCATTACCCAATATCAACGAAATTCTAGATAAATTGGGAAAAGCCAAATATTTTTTCGACTTTAGACTTAGCAAATGGATACCATCAAATTGAAATGGATGCAGAAGACGTTCATAAAACAGCATTTAGTAATGATTTAGGACATTATGAGTTTACCAGAATGCCCTTCGGTCTAAAGAACACAGCAACATTCCAGAAAGCAATGAATAATATCTTGCGTGGATTGCAGAATTAAATTTGTTTTGTTTACTTGGACGATATAATAGCAGCTTACAAGAACACATACTTACGGAAAATTTTCGACAGATTACGTGAAGCTAAATTCAAAGTACAACTAGACAAATCTGAATTTTTGAGACCAGAAGTTCAATATCTAGGACATATTGTAACCAAACACGGGATTAAACCAAACCCAAATAAAATCGCCGCTGTTAAAGACATAAAATATTTTCTCGGTTTAGTTGGTTATTACAGACGTTTTATTCAAGACTTTGCCAAAGTAACAAAGCCATTGACCTCTTGCTTAAAGAAAGATGCAAAAGTCCAGTATACTTCAGAATTCATAAAATCTTTTGAACATTTGAGAAACCTTTCAATTAATGCCCCAATTTTATCTTACCCAGATTTTTCCCAACCTTTTATCGTCACTACTGACGCCAGCAATTATGCAATTGGCGCTGTTCTTAGTCAAGGAACTATTCCAAATGATAAACCTGTTGCATTTATAAGTCGAACTCTGAACCAATCACAAACTCGATACTCTACTATCGAAAAAGAAGCACTTGCAATTGTTTATGCTTGTAAGACATTCCGACCCTATATTTATGGACGAAAATTCACTCTATACACAGATCATCGTCCACTAGTCTGGTTATTCAATGTAAAAACCCAAGATTCTAAGCTAATTAGATGGCGACTACGTCTAGAAGAATATGACTATGAAATACGTTATCGAAGTGGATCCCAAAATAAAGTCGCAGATGCTTTATCTCGCATACAATTAAATGTCTACGAACAGGAATCGATAATCAATAATCCCGGTGACGTAAACCAAGACATACTAGAATATTTAAAAAACTTGGCCGAAAATCCAATTCCAAGTACTTCCAAATGAAAAGCCAAACGAAACTCAAGACAAACAAAAGAAAATTATTGTAATTTCTGAAATAATTAGAAACCCAAAAACATCAGACAACACTGTACATAGTAATAATGATGAAAATGAATCCGATCTTCCAATATTAGAGGAATTAATTAATAATAAATCAGTTCAATTTATTATCAAAAAAAATCCACATTTACAGATCAAAGTATCCGTCGATCGTTTCGAAAATCATAATATCAGTCATTGTGAAATACGACAAGATCCTAAATTGATATTTGCATTTATAAGAGACTATTTACCACATGATGATAAACCAGTTTATGTAAATTTCCTAGACGAGAATCTACTAACATTATTTGCTAATATATATACCAACCATTTTACAAAACCTAAAATCATAAGATGCACTAAACTAGTTAATAATGTGAAAGAAATCGAAGAGCAATTGTTATTGATCAAATATCAGCACGAATCAAAGACAAATCATCGAGGAATAACAGAAACACTTGATCGAATAAAATCCAATTATTACTGGCCAAAAATGAAAGAGAAGGTTACAAAATATATCAACGATTGTGTTATCTGTCAAACTCAAAAATACTCACGATTAAAAACGTATATCCCACTTGCAGGACAGAATCACCATCGAAGCCCTTCCAAATCTTACACATGGATACATTAACAGAATTTCTTAACGATAATTGACAAATTCTCTAAATATGCCCAAGCATTTCCCTATGATAAAAATGCTAAATCAGTTTGCGACAAACTAGTCCAATTTTTCTCTTTTGTAGGATGCCCCGAATCAATTGCTACTGATAACGGAACCGAGTTTAATAACGAGCTTCTTAAAGAATTACTAAAAGCTCAAAAGATAAATATACACTTTACAACTCCTGGACATCATGAATCAAACTCACCGATCGAGAGAGATTTCATTCTACTATAATAGAACACTTACGAATATTGCGAACTAAAGACCCTAATAAACCAATTAATGAATTGATGCCATACGCAATAATAGCATATAATAGTACTACAAGTTCTGTAACGAAATTTACTCCTTACGAACTCATACTAGGACATACCAATAATCGTGATCCTTTGGATTTAATATCCACAACTTTCTATTCTGACTATGTGAAATCACACCAGAATAAAGTAGACATATTATATGAAAATATCCTAGGAAACACAGAACGAGAAAAAGAACGTGTAATAACAAAAATTAACACAATAGGTGACGAACAAAGTCAATTCAAAATAAACCAAACTGTATATAAAAAACAACCATCGCGTTCCTCTAAAAGTAAACCAAAATATTATGGACCTTTGAAAATAATCGAAATCTTAGAACATAACCGTGTGAAAGTACAACACGTAAAAAATCCACAAAAAGTGGAAACAATCCATATTAAGGAGCTGAAACCACCTCTTGTTACAGATACACCTGTACAACAGGATACTCCTACGACACTCCTAAATACAACGACCTAAACCAAAACCCAGGAATCCTTCGATATAAATTAGGTAATGCCCAGAAAGTATCTAATCATTGGACATTCGTTCAAATATTTAACATTGAAAACTTAATTAACGAATTTGATATTCTATCAAATCAATACCAATCACTCGAAAAAACCCTAAATAACAACACAGGATTTCAGGCAGAATATTTTCACAAATACTTATTAGTAACCTGGAATCGAAAATCAATAACCAAATCAATTATTACCAATTAATTCTCTTAAGAGACAAAAACGAGGTTTAATTGATGGATTAGGTAGTAGAGTTAAAAGTTTAACTGGAAACTTAGACCAACAAGACGCTCTAAGATATGATGCTGAAATTGATATCCTTAAAAAAAATCAAAATAATCAGCCATAGACAAACAATTGACACTTCTTCACAAGACAATAGACCTATCTATTTTTACCTGTTATGCGCGCGCAACACGAGGCAATTTCTTTTTATTGGCTAGTCAATACAGGTGTGAGGTGATCGTTTTGCACGCTGGACATCTCTTTGTCCTTGTTCATTGCACGTGGTCTGACAAGAATAAATCTAAAGTTGATATTCAACTTGGCAAATGTCATTCAAAAGTTGTTTGACATTTTCATTGACAAATACGTTGCACAACACGCGGTTTTTCTTCCTCCCTTTTTATCCCGTGCAAATAAGAAGGACGGATTTCTATACGTAAGTCTAACATAATTTGGTACATTTTGCCTCGTCTTGCGCAATGAACGTTAGTTATTTAATGAAGTTTTCGTATTATTACCTCTCTGTCTGGTAAAATAGATAGGTCTATTGACAATTTCCAAGAAATCACACAAAATATATCTCATAATCAATAAATCTTGAAAGATCGAATTAACAATGTTATTGAAACAATTAATTGCTTACAAATCGAAATGGCAACGGCTCGTGAATATTTTAAAATTCAAATGGTTCTAACGCAAATTTCTATGATGTATCAAAATATCTACGATATATAGAACAAATCGAAGTTGCAATATCATTTGCTAAACTAAATAATTTCCACAATTCCTTTATGATGGAATTGTGGAAATTATTTGAACTTTTAAATGCGTTATTGTTAATAAATAACCAACTTTTATCAGAAAAGTTACCTTTTGAAACCATACCTGAAAATATCTTGAAATTTGAGACTATTCTGGATATAAAAAGCTACGCAAAAGATAGTGAAATAATATTTATTATCGAAGTACCTCTGGTAGAAAAAGAAAACTACAATTTTGTTCAATTGTTTCCTTTACCAACACCAACCAATAAATACTTTAAAATGTTGATTCCTAATTTCCAATATGTCATAATTAATGAACATAATTTTGGTTATTCGAACACACCTTGTAAGAAAATACTCGATAATGAATATTTGTGTAAACACATACACACAGAAATATTGTATAAGAATTTACCATGTGAATTGCAATTGTTAACTTATCAGCATAATATCACAAATTGTAATCCAATTCTTGTGAAAATCGAAAGTGTTCAAGTGCAAAATATCGATGAAGGAAAGTGGATAGTGATTACTGATAAAGAGCAGCATTACAACAGTGCGGAAGTAAAAAAGAAAATGTGTTTTTTGAATGGAACTCATTTAGTAGAAATCAATTTCCCATGTAGTTTGAAAATTGCTGCCATCAAGTCTTATAAAAATATTAATCACAAATTTTATGTTTTTTCCTTTACCTAATATTAAGGTCAATGTTTCACACAAAATAGAACATAAGGACCTTAAGTTAGTGACTTTAAATAAGGTTAATTTTAATAAATTGGATTCTTTGCAAAATGAAATACAAAATCAAAGAAAATCAAATTTGGAAATGCTAAAAGATCCAGTTTATTATTATACGCCCAGTATATGGACTATTTTACTTTATATTATAATTTTATTGATTTTATTATTTTTCTTGTACAAGTATCTGTTCCCTTTGTTCTATGTCAAAAAGAAATTGGATTCAAACAATAATGAAATCATTATTTGAACTTCAAATATTTTGGGTCCTAAAAACTTAAAAGTTTATATGCCCAATTAAAAGGGGAGGAGTTACGTGCCCAGAATTGCTTAGCTTATTATATTAATCTGCTGAATTTGCTTAATTACTTTATAAAATAATCTGGTTGTTCTCTTCAAGCCAGTTTCATCTGTATAACCATACGTGTATGTTCGGTTCGGAAAACAAAAGTTTTTTTTTAGAAAATAAAGTTTGTTTTTTAAAAAGTCGTTTTTGTGGTTGTTTAGGCCAGTTTAGGCCAATACATAGTGGTAACGCCACTGACAATGCCACCTTTTTTAGTTTTTAATGATTTTGATTAATGTCATTAAGTTTTGTCAAGAAAGACTTCAATTTTTATATTTTATATCTATTTTGCTCTGAGTTGGAGCTCTTTGAAAGTAAATTTATTGCACATTTTATACAGTCCACTTATTGAACATACATTTTTATCCAGACGAGCCAAATATTTCGAAGAAAGTGCAATATTTATTGGGTATTGAGGCAAATTTGGTACTGGCAGACGCAACCATTTTTGCAAGCCTCACACCGAAAATATTTTGAAGTCTTTTATTGCTATTCCCAGTCTGGAATTCAGCAATTTTCAATGATTGATTAATTGGATGGAGAAGAAGTCAAGTAAGTCCGTTGCCTATTATATGTGATTTGGTCAGTCTATTTGCTTCGATTTCCTGTTTATTTCTAATAGGTTTGTTTAGTGCTATAGTTGTCCAATATGGTTAACTTAAATAAACTTAAATTAAAAAGAGGTTCTATTAAAAGTCAATTAACGAGACTCAAAAACTATTTTGACACCCTTGACATTAACAATGTCGCCGAATTGCAGGTTCTTGAACTTCAAAGTCGCCTTGACAGGGCAGAACCGCTTTTGTCCCAGTTTGAGGATATTCAAAATGATATTGAGGTAGAGTTGAGTACCGCTGAACAAGAAGGTAATGTAACTCTTGAACAAATTTTGGAACAACAGTCTCAAGAAAGACTTGATTTTGAACAAGAATTTTACTCAATAATTAGTAAAATTAAACTGATAGTCAATAAATTTGAGTCTTGTAATGTTCCAGTGGTTCGGGTAAAGGTATAAAGACTTCCAGCAAATGCTCAAGTATCGTGGCTACATCATCGGTTAAACGTAATAATGTATCTGCCACTGTACCGACGACAGTGCAGACGATTAATAATCAAGCTCAAGCATTACCTCACACTCCATTATTTGTAAAGCTGCCTGAATTAAAACTTCCTATGTTTAATGGAGCTTATGAGAAATGTCTTGAGTTTAGAGATTCATTTCTTGCGATGATTCATAATAATCATAATTTAAGCGATGTACAACGATTTTATTATTTGAAATCTTATTTAGAAGCAGAACCTCTCCAGGCTATAGCCAATTTATCAGTTACCAATGATAATTATTCAGTTGCCTGGGCTCTTTTAGTAGACAGATATGAAAACAAACGTCTGATTATTTTTAATTACATAAAGGCTATTTTTGAATACCCTATTTTATTAAAGGATCGCATAGTGATTTGAGAAAATTGTATGACTTGTTTAACAAAAATTTGCGCTCTCTTAAAAGTTTGGGACAAAATACTGACAACTGGGATACTTTAATAGTTTATTTGATCACCAGTAAATTTGATTCAGTTACGCGGAGAGAATGGGAATCATATCCAATTTCCAAAGAGATGCCGCAATTTGCCGATGTAAATGCATTTTTAAAGTCGAAATGTGAATTGTTAGAGAAATTGGAATCTGTAAAAAAAGATTCAAAAGTTGTACAGTACCGTCCTGAAAATAAAATTCGTTGTCATCATTCTACTGCTCAAAGCCATAAGTTTGTTTGTTACTATTGTAAAAAAAATCATTCCATTTACAAATGTTTCGCTTTTAAGAAATTAGATGTAAATTCCAGAATATTAGCAACAAATAGACTTAAATTGTGTAGAAATTGTTTCAACCCTTCTCATCAAAACGTAGAAAACTGTACTAGTAGCTCAAGCTGTCGCCAGTGTGGGCTGAAACACAATACACTTCTACATTTAACGGCAGGTCCCAAGGTTTCTGATGCTCAACTTCATAGTAGGCCTGGAAACGAGGTAGTTTGTGACACCGGTACGGTAAAGCCAACTGCAACGACTCTTGTCGGACACACGAGAAATGAGGGTACAACTTTGTCAGTTTTATCGACTGTGAAATTAAAAATCCTTGATTATAACGGTTCCGAATATGTAATACGTGCGTTATTAGATGCCGGGTCGCAGAGCAATTTTATAACTGAGTGCCTAGCAAATAAATTGGGATTGGAAAAACGTAATGTTAATTTTGATGTTATGGGTGTTGGTGAGGCTCTGACGGCCACTGTTAACTCTAAAATAAATATAAAAATTATGTCAAATACAAGCAATTTTAGCGATTTTATTTCCTGTCTCGTAGTTCAAAAAATTACTCAATTTTTACCAACAGCCTCATTTAATATTTCGCAATGGAATTTACCTGAAGATTTAGTCTTGGCTGATGATTCTTTTAATATACCAGGTCCTATCGATATGTTATTAGGAGTAGACATATTTTATAGAATTTTATTAACAGATCAGATAAATAAGCCGGGGTTGCCTATTTTACAAAAGACTAAATTAGGATGGGTATTTGGAGGTTACTTTGATACAAATTTCAGTAGAAGGGAGTCTTCTAAGGAAACTATAGTGTCTTGTTTTGCCACAGATATTTCAAATCAAGCTATTGACAAGCAATTGACTAAATTTTGGGAATTGGAAGACTATCCTAATACATTTATCAATCAGACATATTCAGATTCAGAACAATTTTGTGAAAATCATTTCATACAAAATTATACTCGTGATTCTAAGGGTCATTTTGTAGTCAAATTTCCTTTTAAAGAAAATGTAAACCAGCTAGGCACGTCAAAAGACATGGCTGCTAAGCGTTTAAATTTTTTGATCCAACGTTTAAAAAAAAATGAGTCTCTAAAAAGAGAATATGTTGATTTTTTAAATGAATACCGTGAATTGGGGCATATGGTCAAGGTCGAAGACTTTTCTTTAAGTGGCATGGATTCTAAATTATGCTATTATTTACCGCATCATGCCGTACTTAAGGAATCAAGTTTGACGACCAAGTTGAGGGTAGTTTTTGACGCTTCGGCAAAGACAGATTCGGGTTTATCGCTAAATGACGCTCAATATGTAGGCCCAACTATACAAAATGATCTTTTGTCCATAATTTTACAATTTAGAATTTATCCTTTTGTAATGAATGCCGATATATCTAAGATGTATCGTCAAATAATGATAGAGCCAGAAGAACGACGGTTTCAGAGAATTTTGTGGAGAAGTCCGGATTCAGTTGATGATAACATTGAATGCTATGAGTTACAGACTGTAACTTACGGATGCACTTCGTCGCCATTTTTGGCATTTAGATGCTTGAAGCAATCAGCTTTAGATTTCAAAAATGAATATCCACGGGCTTGTGAAACAATTTTAAACTGTTTTTATTTAGATGATCTTCTGGCAGGTACTTTTTCTATTGCTGAATTATTGCAACTTCAAAAGGAGATATCTTTTATTTTGGAATCTGGGGGCTTCCAATTACGAAAATGGCTTTCTAACAGACCTGAATTGTTATCAAAATTCCAGGTAGATAATAAATTATCATCAGGTATCTTGCAGATTGGTGAATCTGAACAAAATAAAACTTTGGGAGTTTTATGGAATGCTTACATTGATACAATTAACTTTTCTATAAAACCAATTTTATCTAGTGAAGAATGATTTTATCGATAACAAGCCAAATATTTGATCCCTTAGGCCTTCTCGGTCCGGTTATTGTTGTCGCAAAACTTATTTTGCAAGCTTTGTGGCAAGAAGGCCTATCTTGGGATGAGCAAGTACCAACATTTTTGACTGAAAGGTGGGTAAATTTTGGTGAGGATCTTCAGATTTTAAATGAGCTAAAGGTTCCTAGATTTGTTTTATGTGAAGATTTTGTTAAAGTTTATATATTTGGTTTCGCGGATGCCTCCGAAAAGGCATATGGGGGCTGCGTTTATATAGTAAGCTTTACAAAGGATAGGAATATTTTTTCTAGTCTTTTGATGTCAAAGTCTCGCGTTGCTCCCATCAAAACTATAAGCTTGCCTCGTCTTGAGCTTTGTGCTGCTTTGCTGACTGCAAAGTTGGTTGACAAAGTAAAGAAATCTATCAAATTAGAAATTGATAAATTTTATTATTTAACGGACACCACTATTGCCACGCTTTTTCGCTGATTAAGAAAAGTTTATTAAAATAAAAAAAAAATTAAAGTTGAGAATAAAAAAAAAATAAAAAAAAAAAAAAAATAAAAAAAATAAAAAACAAACAACAAACAACAAACTGTTGACGCTTCCTAGAAGGTGGAACGTAATGCTCAACCCGATACTTTTTAGTCTCCAACTTAAGACATTCTTGCTCAAGTTCCTCAAGAGAAGTGACAACTGGAAGTTGGGTGGTGTAGAAAGGTGACAAGTTACGAGATAAAATGTCCAACTGTGTTTCCGGTGTCAATCCATCGTAACGCCTAAACAAAGCCTGCATACATGAAAGGTAATCGACAATACTTTCCGAGGTATCCTGGGTGCGCTCTAAAATTTCCCTGAAAAGTCTAGGACGGTAATCGGGTGGTTCGAAGTGACGTCGAAGCAACTCACACAAGGTTCTCCAGCTATCGAATCTGTCACGGTTTGCTCTATACCAATTTAGAGCTTTGCCTGAGAATAAGTCTATGGCACAATCAAAGAGTTGGTTTTCTGTGACACGACGAGATTGACTTAATTCGGCCACTCTCTCCAAGAAGTTATGGACCGATAATTTGTGGTCACCAGAAAATTTGAGATTCCACTTCTCTAGATTTGGGGATTTGGAGTTGTTAGGCAGAAATGATACTTGTGGAGGAAATCGATGGTGGGTGGAGTTATGCACTGGAGAAGATACATGAAATTCATCAGCATCAAGCTGTCGACTAAGTTCAGGATCAGCTTTAACAACGCTCTCTAAATGATCTAAAGCAGCCAAAACGTCAATGAGGAGTTCAGTCCTCTCGGACTGTTCTTCCGTTGACAAAATAGAATCAGGTATTCGTTTTACCCGCTCAAGCAAATGAACTAATCGTGACTAGGTGGAAATGAATTTATTTTGACTGGCCTCACCTGATATGGTGGGAATGACAGTATTAGCTTCGTCAAGGAATTGCCTAATGTGAACTTTCTCATCACTGAAGTTAAGGGAATATGGGGCAAAAGAACATGCACCAGACTTTTCCAATTTTAAAAGTGGTCGCAATATAGACCTTAATTCGCCCACAGTCTTGGCATCACTAACTGAGACACCTCGAACAGTAATCTCATGAATGAGCATTTCCTTTTTAAGGTACGAGATAGTCATTTTGTAATCCATTTTGTCTATCAATCAATACGGTAAGTAATCAACAATAAAATAAAATAAGAATAAAGATAATTAATTATACACAGGGATTCGTAATACCTGTTACCCAAAAGTAATTTAAAAAAAATAAATAAATAAAAATTTAAAGATAGAACTTGAAATTTGATTCTATGCACTCAAAACAGCCAAAAGAAAAGTGAATTAAATTTTCTTTCAAAGAAACGGCAGCCCCACGTTGGGCGCCAATTAATTTGCCACGCTTTTTCGCTGATTAAGAAAAGTTTATTAAAATTAAAAAAAAATTAAAGTTGAGAAAAAAAAAAAAAATAAAAAAAAAAAATAAAAAAAAAAAAAAAATAAAATAAAAATAATGAAAATAAAAATAAAATAAAAATAAAAATAATTGAATGAAGAACTTGAGATTGTAAGACTGAAGGTCGAAGTGCGTGCAAATTAAGCCCTAGCTCAGAACTAAATAATTCGGAGAGTAGGGGTGGGTTTTAGATTTGGGCGCCACCGACTCTGAACAGATGAGTCGGACTCTCCAGGATGGTATCTGGCTTCAGGACCTTACAATCCAAATAATAATTAATAAAAGTAAAAATATTAGCAAAAACCAGGCTGTGTGCATAAAACCAAATAAAAGTCAATTCAAATCAAGTGCTACAGTTATTTATTCACCAAATGGCCGCAGACCACAAAGAACAACAATTTGAATTTAAGAGGAAAAAAAAAAAATAATAATAATCAAGTAAATTAGCAATTAATAAAATGACCTTGTCAAGAATCGTTAATTAACAAATACAGAAATGCAATACTATGTCATGATCAGTTAAATTTAAATGCAAAAATGTCATTGAAACTCAATAACTAAGTAACCAAAAAAAAAAAAAAAAGATATATATGAAAAGTAAGGTTTGAAAATTTAAAAAAAAAATAAAGAGAATAAGAGAGAAAAAAAAACTAATAACGTAGAATTAGTTCTCGGAACGGTTATCTTACACTTTCGTAACCAGAACTACCAATAAGTTGACATTAACCCAACAGGTTACGTCTAGTTAAGTTACCTATTTTAATAATTCATTTACCACACTGGGGCCAGCAATGAATTATTCCCTGAAATACCGAGGTGATCACCGGGTGTACAAATAGGGACAGAATGTAAATAAACAATAACAATCAGGATAACTAAAACTAGTACGATACCAAAATGTTCCAGATGATGGTGGTTCATTCAATTCACCAGATTAGTCCTGGCTACTGGTTGTGGTTAACTTGATCGATGACTTGAGTAACCGTCCGATTACTTAGGCTGGTGTCTGTTAGCCTTTTGGTTCAATTTCGGTTACAATTGAACGTCTATTGTTATAACCGTGACTCGTGAGGGTATACTTGATGGTAAAGTACAACCTCCTAAGAAAAACCTCGTGAAAGAACCCTAAGAGAAAAAATTGTTATACACACTGTATTTGTAATTGAACCAATAGCGGAGCACTTCATGAATAAATTGAATCAATAAGAAAAAATGAAACTATAATGATTAGTTTCTAATAGCAAATTTACTTGATAAAAGACTATAGCTCTTGAAAATTATTTTAATAGAAAAATTGAACATTAAGGTATTAATTAATTAAATCAGATGAAATCATAATAAGGCTTTGATAGCAATTGAGAAAAATGTGTCTTGAGTTTGCAAAAATTGTTATAAGGTTATGTTTTTTTTTTTTTTACCTGATGGAATTAGGGTTTGTCTACCTCGGAAATCTCCGGAAATCTGGATCGAAGTCTGGATTGAATATCCTGGAGTAGGTGAGATTATTCTCTACTCCTTAGGGCAGCTTTCAACTAATAATTGAATGGGAAAAGTCAGAAACTTTTATTGGAAAAAAGCGTGCAAGCAACTTACCACAACGACCGTTTTTTTTAAATCCGATAACATCGGCGAAA
The DNA here is from genome assembly GCA_917834065.1 of Ceutorhynchus assimilis. Taxonomy (NCBI): domain Eukaryota; kingdom Metazoa; phylum Arthropoda; class Insecta; order Coleoptera; family Curculionidae; genus Ceutorhynchus; species Ceutorhynchus assimilis. The sequence goes on from OU892277.1 coordinate 65,226,236, forward strand.
ATTATGGCACTTTACGAAAGTAAAACACAACGCAAGATAACTCAATGTGCCATAAATTCAATTCAGAAGAAAATCAGGCCCAAAATCCCTTGTTAAGGTGAAGAAAAAAAATTAATTCTTCTGGAGGACTTGTTTCTTCCAAAGCAGTCAACGTGAAAGAGAAGGTGCTGCACATTCAATCAATAAGCTAACCTCACCTAAAGGACTTAGAGATGATTTAGAATAACGACAAACATCAACAATTAATCGATAGAATTCTCACTTACCAAAAATTGCACACAACAGCATAATCCGAGAAAAACGACAACGGCTAATGAATTATGATATTAACAACAAATAATCAACCCATAAAACAATCAAAACTTGAAGAATACAAAATAGAGTAAGTGTTCCGTTTTCAAAATTAGAGAGCTCAAGGAAGAATCGACGATACTGAAAACATCACTACTCCACCGCTGGTTGACAGAAATTTTTGACAATCAAAAGTCAAAGAAACGAAATCAAAGGGTGTGTTCCAGATGTCTCAAAGACCATCGAACCAATGCGCAACCCGGGGTACGCTAGAATCTGCGCCGAGATCAATAGCGCTCCATAACCGAACAGTCAGTACGAACGGTACACCCACTTGAAAACGGGTCATCATGATTACGGAACACAACCCACGAAATATTTTTGACACATGAATTATTTTTGTTATGAAACAGATGATCGAATTTAAAATCGAAATCAAAATATTGCTTTGTTTTGATTTAGAATTGAATTAAAATATGGATTAAAATGAGGAAAAACCATTACAGCAAATAGAATTTGACTATTAAAAATTAGGAAATTGGAGGATCTAAAACCGTTGAGATTATTGATGAAATTGAAATTGAGAGAAAATGTTGAAAAACTTAAGGAAATCTTGAATATAAAATTGAAAGTAGGTAAGAATTACTTGTGCAATTTTGGCCTGTTACACTATAACTCTTTGTTGGATCAAGAGTTACCCAAATCAATGGAAAACCTTTGTGGCAAATAGGGTCACTAAAATTCAGGGCTTAACAAATCCAAATGATTGGTTTCATATTAAGTCGGAACAAAACCCAGCTGATTGTCTGTCACGAGGCATTTCAGCTCAACAGCTATTAAATTTTGAGTTGTGGTGGAAGGGACCAGTGTCATATTTTTTAGATCCAATAAATAACTTCCAAATCTTATCGGAGATGCCAGAAAACGTACCAAAAGAGAGGATGATCTCGCACTCGTCTGTAATTATGGAAACACCTGATTTTGACTTTAGCAAATTTTCAAATTTACCTAAATTACAAAGAGTTTTTGCATATATCCTAAGATTTATTAAAACCTTGAAAAATAAAACGAACATTTCTGAAATTTTATCTTATTCTGAGTTAAATAGCTCTTTGCAGCATTTGGTTAAAATCGCTCAAAAACAGTCTTTTCCCAACGAATATTGTTTACTTTCAAATCAAAAGTCAATAAAGACTTCTAGTAAACTTTGGAGTCTAAATCCATATTCTGATAATAATGGATTAATTAGAGTGGGCGGAAGGATTCATAAAGCGAAGGTTTCGGATGAACAAAAACACCCAGCAGTTTTACATAATAAACATTTTTTAACCATTTTGATAATGCGTCACACACATGCAATTCTTTTACACTGTGGTCCACAGCAGTTGTTATATTCCATACGTCAACGATTCTGGCCAATTTCCGGTCGTAGTTTGGCTAGGTCTATTGTTAGAAGTTGTGTCATATGTTTTAAAGCTAAACCAATTACAACTCACTACCTCATGGGAGACCTGCCTGAATGTAGAGTGTTAGCATACCAGCCTGTTTTTTCCCATACTTGTATTGACTATGCTGGACCCATTGAAATTCGAAATAGAAAAACTCGACATCCCAAACTTTTAAAGGCGTATATATGTATTTTTGTGTGCATGACCACAAAATGTATTCACTTAGAGTGTGTTACTGATCTTACCACCCAGTCTTTTTTATTAGTTTTAAGACGATTTGTAGCAAGAAGAGGTAAGCCTTTGCATCTTTACTCTGACAACGGCAAGAATTTTGTTGGGGCTTACTCCTATCTAAATTTTTCAAGTCAAATTCCAATGAAATAGCATCAAGTTTATCTAGTGATGGTATAACCTGGCATTTTATACCACCAAGGGCCCCCAATTTCGGCGGATTGTGGGAAGCAGGTGTCAAAAGTGTTAAGTTTCATTTAAAACGAGTTGTTGGCGGCGCTAAGCTTACCTAGGAGGAACTGAGCACGATTTTGACCCAAATAGAAGGGGTGTTGAACCCACGACCTCTATCACCATTGTCAACGGACCCTGAGGATATGACACCTCTTACCCCAGCCCATTTTTTATTGGGAAGACCAATCACCTCCTTACCCGATGATGACTATAAGTTTATACCTGAAAATCGACTGGCTAAGTTTCAACGATTTCTAAGAATGGTGCAGCATTTTTGGGAGCGGTGGAACAAGGAATATATTTCCGAATTACAAAGCCGTTTTAAGTGGAAGAAAAATCATCCCTCTTTGTTGAAGCTAGGTTCCATTGTGCTCATCAAAGAAGACAACTTGCCTGTTTCAGCTTGGAAGTTGGGTCGAGTTATGGAACTTCATTATGGTCAGGACGGGATTATACGAGTGGCTACGTTCAAGTGCAAGGACAATTTGACATGTAAACGAGCTGTAACAAAGCTCTGTGTGTTGCCTATTGGCGAAAATGACTTGATAAATTAAGGACATTTCCTTGTTATTAATTTATTGTATTAGAATTTAGGTTTTTTTTTTTTTGTATTGAAATAATCATTTCAAGGCGGGCGGCATGTTTAGGCCAGTTTAGGCCAATACATAGTGGTAACGCCACTGACAATGCCACCTTTTTTAGTTTTTAATGATTTTGATTAATGTCATTAAGTTTTGTCAAGAAAGACTTCAATTTTTTATATTTTATATCTATTTTGCTCTGAGTTGGAGCTCTTTGAAAGTAAATTTATTGCACATTTTATACAGTCCACTTATTGAACATACAGTGGTTCCACAACGTAATTCAGGTCTGTCTACACAGGTAGCTTCTTTTAGGACAGGCCTGACGACAGCTTTTTGGGACAGGTCTATCTATAGAGACAGCTTTTCGAGACAGGTCTGTCTATGGAGACAGCTTTTCGAGACAGGTCTGTCTACACAGACAGCTTGGTCTGTCTATGGAGACAGCTTTTCGAGACAGGTCTGTCTACACAGACAGCATTTCGAGACAGGTCTGTCTATGGAGACAGCTTTTCGAGACAGGTCTGTCTATAGAGACAGCTTTTCGAGACAGGTCTGTCTATGGAGACAGCTTTTCGAGACAGGTCTGTCTATAGAGACAGCTTTTGAGACAGCTTTTCGAGACAGGTCTGTCTACACAGACAGCTTTTCGAGACAGGTTGGTCTGTCTATAGAGACAGCTTTTCGAGACAGGTCTGTCTAGGGAGACAGCTTTTCGAGACAGGTCTGTCTATGGAGGCAGCTTTTCGAGACAGGTCTGTCTATGGATTTGTCAATTATCGTTAAGAAATTCTGTTTTTCGAAGATAAATGTATCCATGTGTAAGATTTGGAAGGGCTTCGATGGTGATTCTGTGCTGACAAGTGGGATATACGTTTTTAATCGTGATTATTTTTGAGTTTGACAGATAACACAATCGTTGATATATTTTGTTACCTTCTCTTTCATTTTTGGCCAGTAATAATTGGATTTTATTCGATCAAGTGTTTCTGTTATTCCTCGATGATTTGTCTTTGATTCGTGCTGATATTTGATCAATAACAATTGTTCTTCAATTTCTTTCACATTATTAACTAGTTTCGTGCATCTTATGATTTTAGGTTTTGTAAAATGGTTGGTATATATATTAGCAAATAATGTTAGTAGATTCTCATCTAGGAAATATACATAAACTGGTTTATTATCATGTGGTAAATGGTCTCTTAAGTAGAGGTAGATGGTTCGTTCTACATCCTCCGACGCCTCCGACGCCTCCGACGCTAGTGCGCATATGCAGTATCGGCGTCGCGACGCTCTGACGTCATCACATAAGATACGCTCTTGGAGAGGTCTAACCCAAGATGTAAAAGCTAGACGCGAAGAAGCCTAACCCAAATGACGGTTACGCAGACTAGGGCGTGACACGTGATTTGCATCAAATGTCACCTGTCATTATTGACAGCTCTCTAGTTATCCCGTATCTCATACAAGAGACCCGTAACTAGTTATCCCATATCTCATATGAGATACTCGTTACTAGTTATCCCATATCGCATACCTAACACTGATGATGACGTAACTAGCCCTAAGGGTGTTTTCAAAAATTTTTGAAAAAGTTCCCAACTATATCAAAACTCTTTTGGAGCAAAAACCAGCGTGGCTGCCATTTTTGCTATTCGCGCACAGCTAACTATAAAGGGAAGCCTGAAAAACCAGTTTTGGTCATCTGCGCATGTTGCCTAAGGGCCTTATATTATTTTCTTGAATAATTCTTTCACCAAAAATCTCTAAATAATTGAGCGCTCATTTGAAGACTATTTCCAGCCGTTTAGCTTTTACCAAAAGGGCCCTAATAAAATTTTCTCATATAATTCGCGTTCTAACAGTCCGATGCAATTAATTCTTTCACCAAAAATCAGTAAATAATTAGTGAGGTATTTGAGGACTACTGAAAAAACTTTTTTTTAAATACAATTTCTATTTATTAAACCATTTTTTTTTTTTTTTTTTTTACGGATATGCGCACTCGCAAGGACAATGTCCTATCACGCTCGAGAAGCGGCAAGTGCGCGGAAATGTCGGTGTATGTTGGTCTTGAAACGGTTCAGGTTGTAACCTGCAGGGAAAACCGTCGCAGGGAGTTTATTCCACAGCGATGCTGTTCTCCAGAGATATGAATTCTGATATAATGAGGTTCTTGGTGCCTCTAGTTTGACAGTAAATTCATGGTTACCGTCTGTTTGACGGGTTCGCCTGGTAGGTGCTACTCTCGGTGGAATCATACGTGCCAACTCTTCAGAGCATTTTCCGTGATAGTACCTGTAGAAGAGAGATAAGTCGCCCACAGATCTGCGATGTTCGAGACCATCCAAGTTACGAGTAAGTGCGGGGTCATTGATCAGCTTGATAGCTCGTTTTTGCACGGTATTCAAAAGCATTAAGGTATGTTTGGGTGCAGCACTCCATATATGTGAGCAGTACTCCATAGTTGGTCGAATCTGGGCTTTGTAGAGTGTCAGCAATTGGCTTGGTGTGTACAGATGTCTTGTACGAAATAGCACCCCCAGCTTTTGGGAGGCCCTTTTAGCAATATCTGCCACGTGACTGTGCCAAGACATGTTCGTCTCTGCAGTAACCCCCAAGATGTTCAACTGACTCTGTAATGTGACAGCACTTCCAGATAGCATGATGTTTGGCTCACCGGTGCTGGTCTTTTTTGAAAACAGAGCTGCTTGGGCTTTCTGCGCGTTGAACTGTACAAGGTTTTTGTTACCCCAGTCCTCTATTATCTCCAGGTCGTTATTTATCTGCGATATTTGAGTTAGTCTACGATGATGGAATTCACGTGCGGAAAGACCTGTGGGTGGTATGAGTGAGGAGACTACATTGCCATCGTCTGCAAAGCAATAAAGTGGATTTACTGTTTTATCTATGAGGTCATTTATGTAAATCAGGAAAAGAGTTGGCGAAAGGATTGCTCCCTGTGGCACACCAGCATTTATTTGGTAAGAGTTGGAGTTTTGGCCATCCAGTGCAACATAAATGGATCTGTTCTTTAGGTAACTTTCAAACCAAGTGCAAAGTTTCGGCGGTAATCCCATTGCTTTGAGCTTGTTGAGCAGATTTTCATGCCAAACTTTGTCGAATGCTTTAGATATATCTAAGGCACCATAAAGTACATCGATTTTTTCATATATGATAAATCAAATTTCAATAGTAAATCACACACATCTTCAAAAGCTTAAACTAAACCAACGATTAGACGTATAATTGTATCATCTTCAGTTTCCTTTTCCTTTTCCTTTTTTATCTATCACTGCTACTGGTGCAACAGATTGCTTCACCTTCTCATTGATCATTTGAATCACCTGTCCTTTCGTGATTAAATCGGTATCGTTTATAGCTTTTGCAGCTCTAACTATTCTCTTATCACCAATTCTTATATAAGTAGCTGTTATATTGAATAGCTTATGTTGTTCTTCTAATGCCGATATTTTCATATTCAGATTCTTTTTAATATCATTTTCAATCGTTTGCGACTTACTGGTTAAACTTTCAATTTTCTTCTGATTATCTTTTATTAAAGATTCTATTTGCTTATTTTCCTCAAATACTTCTTGTGAGGGTGGCCCAGCAACTTTTTTCTGGTTTTGCAAATCTGTTTTAAATTTTTCTGAAAATTCTCTTAATGATTTCTCTATATAGGATTTTGTTGCGTAATCTTGTGATTGGTTTTCCAGGCGACGTTTTAACATCAAATTCTTATACTCGTTGACAGTTTTTAGACGCTGTGAACGTCCAAACTTATCAACAGACATGATGATACTAAGTTGAATATCAGTTGCTACAAACTTTTATAGTGTGTCTCTCTCTGTCTCTCTCTCTTTCTTAATTTATCCTGAAAACTAAAATTTAAATAAAAACAACAAATGTTTTTTTAAGAATTTATTACACAGGGAAACACATTTTTATAAATTTACATCCTTATAAGTTACATCACTATCTAAAGCACATAATTTGTTGAAATCTATAACTATTTTTTCCGGGTTAATGTATACAAATTCTAACATTAAATAAGATAATTCACATATATTTAAATTAAAATATTCTCTTATAACACTTAAACAATTATTTTCGTTTACAGTTTTTACATTATAATATATCAAAAAATTATCATAAAAAGTCTTGAAATCTAGTTCTGCGAGAAGACTTAGCCTATAATCTATTATGTCTTGGATTTTTAAAAAGGATTTAATATCATCTATACAAAAACATAAATTAACTCCTCCGCTTGTTAACTTGATCATTCTCTCTCCAAAAAACATAACTGTAGAAACAATAAGGTTTTCCGATAATGAAACAGTTATCACCTCACTATTATCTTCAGAAAATTCCTTAAAGCATGTAACAATATCCAGAAATTCGAACCATTCTAGATTACCAAACGATACAGTCACTTGTTCTTCAGGCAGATTCAACATTGTACTTGATACTTTTAAACTGGGCATCAATCCTCGAGCAATACTTATTCCAACAACAATTTTAAAGTTCTGGGTTGAATAACGAGTCTCCCCCAAGAATGTTGTTTTTTTCTTCGTACCTTGCTTACTCATCAAAACCATACTATCGAAATACTTCCAATGAGGTGAGGAACAAGTTGAGCAACCGCCGCCTTCACTATCCATAATACCATCAATATCTGCTGGCGTCGACATGTTGAGTTACTATATATTCAATAAATGCTCACAATGAACTGATTGATGTTTTGAACAAAATACTGTTTATATAGAAAATCCTCACCATTTTTTACTTTAATTGTTTATACTTGTTTAAATTCACCTCCAGTAATAGGAGTTTAGATAGAGACCATCCACTGTCTCTCTCCTGAAATTCAGCAGATTTTGATACTAAAACTTGTTTAAACTCATCAAATATCTCATCTAGATCTGTTATAGGAGAAATAGCAGCAAAACGCGAATTAAACGATTTTATTTCCTGTATTTCCTTCAAAACATATAATCCATATAGTTCCATGTTTATTTTAATACTAGAGGAAGTTAAAAACATTTTTCTTATCATATCCATGATTTTTGGTTTCAAGTCTTCCAAATAAAGTTCAACACTTGTTAAATGTATATTTGTGGATAGTCTATAGGAAATTATGCGGTTTTTAAATGCCGTATTTATAATCTGAACATTGGGTTCTAGATCTATACAACACTTATTTTTATGATTATGACTTAGGTTATGTGAATGAGAAGAAATACTTTCCTCACAAACTTTACAGTGCAATCTCATGATTGTAAATGAAATGGAAAGTCGTCAAAATCTTCTTTTAAACTACATCCTTGTCCCCGTCAACCCAGCTATTATGAGATTGATCAAACCCTAACCATTTCACATACATTTTATTTCCTTTCTTTCTAAGCACTTGTTCTATGAGAATCACGTCGGGTTGCTTCGTTTTCTGTAATTCTTCTTCATAGAAACCACCACTTATTGGACGACCGTGCAAGTCCTCTAGCAAATATGTTGTTGGATTCGTAATTCGCACATTAGCTATTTTGAATAATTCTGTAGTCCAGTTTGGGGTATACCCTTTCTGAAAAACATGCTTGAACTTGCTTATGCGGACTACGTCACCAACCTTAAATTTTTGCTTTCCAGCTACTTTGATATGACTATAAACAGTATCAAGTAGTGTTTTTTCATTATTTTTAGTAACTTTGCTTGGTTTCATATTAATCGTGCTATGTTTGGGATCATTATATGCATCAGTAACAGGTTTCAATAAATCGATCCATTTATGGTTCGGATTACTCGCTCTGCAATAGATGCTTTTAGAGGACTGAACGAACTATAATGATGTATTCCATGTTTCTTCATTAGACTCGAAAATTGAATATTATAGTATTCCTTTCCATTATCCGAAATAAGCTTTTTGGGTATTCTTCCGGAAACTTTCAAAATGTTCTCCATAGCTTTAGTAACATCTTGTGCAGATTTCGATTTAACAGCTCTAGTCCATAGAAATTTAGAAAAACAATCGATAACAACCAATATGTATTTAAATCCTTTGTTTTCTCGTGCATACTGATCAAGCTGAGCCAAATCTGTAGCAAAAGTATCATCCAGACCATACTGTATGAATCTTCTACGATTAAACTTTCTACGTGATGAAGTTCTTCAACCACTCGTTCTCTAGCTTTTGGAATAGTTTTCATTTTTTTGTTCTGAATTATAGTACCTACATAAATAGCAAGAGATGTAACCTTGACAGTGGTTAGACCTATAATGATGATTTAAGATGAAGCACATTGAACTATTTATTAAACTCAATCACATCCAATTCGGTCAGTTCCTCCAAAATACTCATGATTTCATTGATGTTATTGGTATTTCCAGCTTCTTGTGATGCATCCAATTTGACAAGTCTATCAATTAACTCGTTAACGTCGTCATAATAAACATACTGTTTTGGATTCTTATTATATTTTAACAATAAAGCACTTCCTGATTTATTTGTTGCTACATTCCGACCTTATGGTGAGGCACTGCTACTTGACTTTAGCCTTTTTCCTTCAGATGCTGTTGAGAGCAAAGGTTTAACAATGCGTTTATATTTTGAAGATACGGATCCCTTTACTTGTTGTGACGGATCAAAGTTTCTTCGATGAGCGTTGGTCCTGTCTAAAATATCCTTGAACTGCAACTTATCATCCTCCGTCTGATAAATCGGGTTTTTCAAAAACAGACGATCATATAATCCCCGTGTTCCTGTATAAGTGATATCCCCTACTTTGATATCTCCATTTGCAAGAAAGTTGACTCTTTCTGATCCCATGGACCACTTATCGGATTTTATATCATGTTTCAATCCAGAAGAAGAATGATCTATTTCGTCAGATTCTTTATAGTATCTATCTACATACTCTTGTGCTATTTTTGGAAACTGATCGATAAATTCGTCATATACTGCTGAGCTTTCGTGAATTGATTTTTGTAGATCTTCTTTCACCTCATCCAGTGGTTTATAAAAGACATCCTCATCGTCATCATCATCATCACTTTGTAAATTCTTACTTGTTTGAGCAAGAACCTTTGTTGGTTGGAACTCAACCTGTTTCGGGATACTGCGCTCAAATTTAATGTCCGTTTCAGGAGCTTCATGCTTCATTCTTTCATGTTTGGTCTGGGTTTTCCTAGTAATCGCTTTTTAAGCAAGTTTCTTCAGAGGCTCTGCTATGGGATTCATTACCCTATTAAGTGCCTCATCTTCCTCGTTTCTTTCTAGTTTTAGAGCCAAATACTTTTTCCTTATAGACCTAGCAGCGTTCAGTATTTTCTTCTTGATATTCCTATCATTTCGGTTGGAATCGAGGCCATTATTTTCAACTAGATTGACTGATTTTAGATTCTGTCGTGAACTGCTCAGGAGACAGGTCTGTATACTGCTACACAGATCAGGAGACAGGTCTAGAGACAGGTCTGTATGCCGCTATACAGGTCTAGACACAGGTCTGTATACAGCTAAACAGGTATAGAGACAGGTCTGTATACAACTATACAGGTCCTCTATACAGGTCCAGAGACAGGTAAACAGGTTAGGAGACAGCTTTTAGACTGATCCGTATACTGGTACATAGGTGAGGAGACAGCTTTTAGACTGATATACAGATTCAGGGGCTGGTTTGATACTGGTTTTAGGATGATCCGTATACTTCTTCAGAGACAGCTATGGTATAACTTTTGTAGAGGTGTGTACACAGGAATGCCTTAACGGATACTGAGGAGTAGTTGTCTTTTATGGAGATATATAGGTATCGAACTGGCTTCGGTATCTGCCGCTCTCAATATCATCATCCTTGACAATAACCAGGAATCCATATTTATCCTTCCAGCACTCCGAGCATATTTGCTTAAACGTATTGGAAGACATATCCGTATTAACGTGATCATCATAGATATGCTTTAAATTCGTATCGTCCATCTTAAATAGTACTAATGTATTGCAAGTATCTCTTATAAGTTGTTTTGGTATCTTAGAATATGTTTGACAAAGATAAAAACAATCAATATCATTGTGGCGGCCCATGCAAAAATAGTTTCTTATCTTCTCTTGTTTCTCACAAGCAACATCATCAAATATAAACACCGAATCTGACTTAGCTGCTTGCGGATCTATAACGGTTTCATTGTCGCTATAACTATAAAAGTTTATTCCAGCAACACGCTTTAGCACCTCCTCCAGAAACCTATACTTATCTTGATTCAATGACTTGGAATATACGTAAACATTTCGGAATCTAAGTCCATTTTCATCAGTTAGCATACTAAGCATCACATTTGTTTTCCCCGAATTACTTGGTCCACATAATATAATTGCTCTAATCGTGTTTGGTAAAAGTTCTCCATGTCTCTTTCTAGCACTACACTTATTAATGTCGAAGTTGTTGATTTTTATGTTGATTTTCTGCTTTATCTTCCGCATCGTATATAAGCAATGTTCACTCTACCTCTCTCTTATTCTTAATGAATACGTCATCAAGTGCAGGTCTTTTAAGTAGCTCAACAAGCTTCCTTTTGAAATTCACTTACCTAGAGGATACAACAACTAACACGTGTTGTTAAACCAAAAATAAGTTGGATAGTTACTGTTAAAGTGTTGGAAAATAAATCGTGGGAACGAGTGAAGGCTAAAGATTCCAATTTCGGTGAGAAGAGCGCTGCTTGGTTTGTTACTTGTGCCATGAAAGCTAAACGTAAACTCGGTATGGCGTGTGAGAGATTGAAACCATTCAAATCTTATGTTGTTTCTAATATTAGAAAGCAAGTCAAGCATCGTGGTGGAGGAATAAAAGACTATATAAAATCATCGCTTCAAGCAGCTCGTAAGACAATTAAAGCAGCCGGCGGACCTAAAAAGATTCGGGTTTCACGAGTTATCCCAGTACTGAAAGTAGGTGGGATTATTCCACTTATACCTCTGTTTGCCGGGCTTAGCGCACTGGGCGCTTTAAGTGGGGGAGCTGCAGGTGTTGCGAAAGCAGTGAATGATGCTCGGTCTGCCAAAGATAAACTTGCTGAATCTAAACGACACAATGAAACTATGGAAGCTATTGCGTTGGGAAAAAAGGGAAGTGGATTATATCTAACCAAACACAAGACCGGATATGGACTCCATCTGAAAACGATGCCAAAAAACTTCCAATAAAGCTACCCGATCGTCCACTAAATGATCAAGATATCAAGCGATATGTTAAAAAACTTGAAATTACCAATTTTAGAGGTGTGTTTATGCGAGATACCTTGCCTACATCTCCAAATAAAATTGAATCCGGTATTCTAAATTTGGATACGGATATGGGGCCTGGAACATATTGGGTAGCTTATAAGAAAAATGGAAATACGGTTGTTTACTTTGACAGTTTTGGGAACCTAAATTCTCCTAAAGAACTTGTTCGTTATGTTAAAAATTGTAAGATACTTTTCAACTATGATCAGTATCAGTCATATAACTCCTTCAATTGTGGACATCTTGTACTTGGTTTTTTGTTTAATAAATCTATATAAAGTGATTGTGTTTTATTTTTGTTTAGTCATGTCTCAGACATTCACATTGAAAGGTCGAAGCAGCCGTTTGAGCGTTGATATTACACCACCCATCGATCTTGATCCTAGTTATAACTATTCATTGGCTCTCATCTCACTCACTACATGGAATTCCATTCCCAACATTGAACCAGGCCGAAACAAGTTCTACTATAGCGATAAAGGAAAACAACAACAAATATTAGAAATTCCAACCGGTTCATACGAGGTTGCCGATATTGAAACCTATCTATTAAACCACTCAAGTCCAACTGGAACGGAAGTGATTTCTCTTAAACCAAACAACAATACATTAAAGTGTGAGCTAAACTGTATTTACGATATCGATTTTAAGCCCAAGGATAGTATTGGAAAACTTTTGGGATTCTCAGAAAAACCTTTTGAAGCGAATTATTTGCACGAATCCGATCTTCCAGTGGAAATAATATCGGTGGCTACTATACGGATAGAGTGCAACATCATCTCAGGCTCTTACTATACTAGTAATCCATCGCATACGTTGTACGAATTTACACCAGCTGTGGATCCTGGATATCGAATTATAATAGATCCACGAAACTTGATATATCTACCTATCAACAGGAGCAGCATAGATAATATAACAATTAATATACTTGATCAAGAAGGAAGACCGGTTAATTTCCGAGGAGAGGAGATCATAGTGAGATTAGAGCTCAAGAAACATGGTCCTGGTTTTTAATAGGACTGGGGACTATTTAAACAGTGGCGTTGGTAACTCGAACTCAGTCTGCAGTCAACCATCAAAGCAAGCGCTCACACATAAAAGTTTGATTGGGTTGAGATCTCTAACTTCCGAATATGGATATCGTATCAGGAAAACTGCAAATATTTCAGTCGGTCAACACCGATGAGTCTGTAGCGAGAGAGGAATGGCATACTTACCACCCCTTCAACTATAGTGATGAAATAGAAATTGTTATCAATCAACAAGATGTATTTATAGATATCAGCCAAGCCGAAATCTATGTCGAAGGAAAGTTTAAAGAAGACGATACCGCTGGAAAGACAGGAAAATGTAATCTAACAATTAATGCAGGCGCATTCCTTTTTGAATCCATCGCTTATGAATTAAATGGCAAGGAAATTGATAAAATTCGAGATCCGGGGCTTACCAGCACAGTGAGAAACCTGCTATGCCTCAATGATCAAGAAAGTAGAGCACTCGAACGAGCTGGATGGAATTGGCCTAGTGGAACAGTAAAATCTTTAGCGGGGGATAAATTCAATTTTCTAATACCCTTGAAAGTTTTACTGAATATCTTTTCCGATTACAATAAGGCTATCATGGGACGACAGAAAATAAAACTTGTCAGAGCTAGAAATGACGATAATTGTTACATCAATACGTCTGGAGACAAAACGGCTAAAATCTCTCTAGATACAGTAGAATTGAGAGTGAGACATATTTATCCAAACGATGTTCTAAAATTGAAATTGTTGGAGGATATTTCGAGCAACAAACCTGTATTTATTCCATTCAGAAGTTGGGAGATTCATGAGTTACCGACATTAAGAAAAACAAAGAGGGATGTATGGAGTGTGAAATCCATGTCTGAGAGAGCTAGATATGTCATAGTCTTTTTCCAGAAAAAACGAAAAGATAATCCTCGGTATGATATTACTCTTTTCGATAATTTGGACATAACAGATGTCAAGCTGTATCTAAACTCTGAAGTTTATCCATATGAATCATTGAATCTCAATTTCGATGATAAACAGTTCGCAGAAGCATACCGGATGTACACCGAATTTCAAAATACTTATTTGGGTAAAGCCAATAGTGAACCATTGCTGGACCTTTCCAATTTTGCCAGCAGGGCGTTATTTGTTATAGACTGTTCAAAGCAGAACGAAGCTCTCAAAAGCAGCACGACTGATGTTAAATTAGAGTTCCAAAGCTCAGAGAATTTTTCGGACGATACACGAGCCTGTTGTATTATCGTACATGATCGAGTTTTTGAATACTTACCTTTATCCGGTAATGTTCGAACATTGATCTAAGCAGACACTATGAAACATTCGACACTATGAAACATTCAACAGAAAAGTAGAACGTTTGCGGTTTTGGATGCTCAAGGTTCTGTTTACGTTAAAGGACTTATTTAAAAGATTTTATTATTAGATTGTATACTAAACTAAACCTAATTTATCTAACTAGAGTAAATTTAGAATTTTTTTGGACAGTGTAGGATCCAGGCTGGATAATAGCTTGTTAATATCATAAAATTATTTTAAGTCCATGTAGTATTAAGAATTTATTGTATAATTATATTGTGTAAGTACCTAATAAACTTTTTTAAATAATTAAGTTTTTTTTCTATAAATACAGACCTCTTAGTCGAATAAGTTTAGTCTTTCTCTAGGCAATGAGCTGCAAACTAGCCGAAAGAATTCAAAATTATTTAGTAAATCTCTCGAAATTGAAAAAAGATTTAGACTTTTACGAGCAGAAAAAATCGCTAATCAATAATTTTGAAAATTTGAAAATGGATTCGAAATGTGATATCGTATTTGCAAATGAATCAACAACTAGTCGGGAAATTAATCTATATCAAGACTATGATATTGGGGGCTTTGTGCGAATCAATTACAATCCTGAAAAGATCGTCTTACACCACAAAGATAGCGCTTCAATAAGATTTACCTATGATGAATTTGAAGATTTTTTGAATTTTTTTGATACTATAAACGATGGTTGGAAAGATACAAATTTCTACATTGGCGAATTCATTTACGTTAGCTATTGGAAAGAGGAAGAAAGTAGAGGTCTCACTATGGTTGATATGCGAACAATGGGAAACATTTATTGGAATGAAAATGATCTTGATTCAATTTTAGAACATAAATATGCGTTGTATAACATTTTTCTGAAATAAAACAATCACCTCAAAAATCACTTGTGTTTTTTTATTTGAAAAAGAAAAAAAAATTCATAAATAAACGTAAATAGTATATGCATATAAAAAATTAAAAATTGGTGATATAAGGTATAGATAAAAAACAGATAATACAAATAACATCTAAAACTAAAATGTAAAAAATTATATAAACAATCTAAATCTAAGTTTAAATAAGTAGAAAAAAGAATACATAATAATAAAAGTAATAATCTATATATCTTAACCTGAAAATCTTAAACTATAACCCTCTAAAAGCATTAGCTACCAAAAAAAATTTTTGAAACTAAAAAAGCTGCCCTAATCAGTCTTGCCTTTTTGGAATTTCCGATGATTCCTTATACTTTTCTAAATCCCGGTGACCCCATGCGAGAGTGTACTCTGTACCGGGTATAACATAGCATTTGTCGTCCGCGTAAGACAAAGCTACCTTATTTTTCAGTTCGATGTACATATCATGTTTATGCGAACGGAAAGTATTCATTTGCCGATGGATAAGCGTACCTTCTATGTCAACTGCAGCCTTGTAGTCTTCAAGACTAAGTTCCTTCTGGGTGACGTAGTCAGGTACACCTTTGGCTTTTTTAGTCAACTCTCCTTCTACATTAACACAATACGCCTTCGCCCCGGTTCCATAAAACTCCCACACGATCCTCCCTGCATACTCATCCTTCATTTTTCCCAAGATTGATTGGTTTACAGGAAGATCATGTGTGTTGTTTTGTGAGTAATTAGAATTATCGAATTTGTCTAAATTTTCTTTCATATCATCATAGAAATTTGATGTCTCTACATTTAAAATAAGGGAGTCAGTATCTGTGTAGAGTAAGGATGCTCCATCTCCGTATTTAGGCTTAATATAGCTATACAGAAAATCATACATGATAGTCTTGGATATATCCAAGATAGCGAATCCTAGATAAATAGGTTTATCATATTTGACTTTCTGTTTAGCCATATGAATAGCAACTAAATTTTTGCCAAAAATAGTGACGTCTTTGAAATGCGGTTTCGAAATCCATGCTTTGGCCCCTAGTTTCCTACCAATATTTTCCCAATGAGTAATTAGCTTGATGTCTACCCTTTTCTCCACGTTTTCCATGGTTTTCCCAAACACAGCGTTATTCATAAGTTTGAAAAAATCTTTTTCAAACTTATTGGAAGCAGCATTCCGTTTCGCTGTGTTCAAGTCAATGTAAATTTTGAGCCAGGGAGATTGATTGAAACTAAGAACTCTATGGATTTTTTCTAGTTTTATACCATGACTAATTGCTTGCTGCAAATTTTGAAGATGAATGACATATTTTTCTTTTCGATTGAAATTTGGAATAAGTTTTTTGATTTTAGAACCTTCTGGAGCCATGGATTCTGGACAAAAGGTTAACTCATTATGCGTATAATGAAGATTTTCCGGATATACCAAATCAACTTCAAAAATATATCCAGTGTCTGAATTTTTATTTAATTTTAAATAATCTAAATTTTGAATTTCGTTCGCGTCAAGCCATTTGAAGTTACCCGTTGGTAAATATTGAGACATGGCTGCACCATACAAGTTGGTAGCATCCAAGTACATGAGGAATGAAGTAGGTTTGGAAGCATCATAATGAGGAATAAATTTATTGTTCGCGACAGCTTTTCGTACACTACATTGACTAATTCCTCCACGAATACCGTTTTTCAGGAAGTGTATCATATCTATATCTGTCAGTAATTCCAGCTCCACAGCTGTTGTTTTAAGAGCAGCATCAAAAGATAGCCCTGGAGCTGTGTAATACTGACACGGATCAAGTCCATAAGTTGCTTGACACACGTCTCTGAAATTTTCAAATACATCAGCAAGAATTAATACATCGGATTTTAAATAAATATCTGAATATTCACCTAAGGTTTTATATTTAAACAAATTCCATGCTTTTTGTGCACGCTCGTAATCTTCTTGTTTGATGCCTTCTTTTCTCAAATCATTATAGAAGCCATTGATGGAAGCTTGGTGTCTTCTAATTTCGAAAATGAATCCACGTAAGAATACGGGAAAACGCCCTTCTGTCGAATAATCTGAAACTCATCTGCCATAGGAAAATATTTTCTAACCTCGCGACATTGTTCTGGTTTTAAGTTTTTCGATAATTTATCTAAGCTAGATGCCATGAAACGAAAACTGTCAAGAAAGCGTAATTTTAAAAATACCTGTTTTTGTTTACCTTCTTCATCGAGTTGGGTCTTATCCACCAAAATATTTTTGGTAAATGAAATGTACCGTTCCTTATTTTGGGGGATAACATTCAATTTCTCGTTTTCTTGAGCCAATTCCTTGATAAACAAGTGAGAATCGAAACATACAGTGAAAAAATATTGGAATATGGTTTGGGGTTTTGAAATTTAGGTTGCATACAGAGTGAGCTGCAGCTCGAAAATTCCCAGTGAGATGACAGTGGTCCCTTACTCTTTCATCTTCTGCTTTAAATGGTTTTTCGCAAATATGACAATTTTCCGCATTGCGAAACTCATTCTCTTGTTCTTGACTCAGAGGATGCATGGGCACTATGTCTTTCATAAATCGATTATAGATTGATTTACAATCAGTCTCTAACCAATCTACGAAAACTTTATGTGCATCAGATCCTCTGAACGTCTTGAAAATCGAATGAGAATCATCGAAATCGCATTTAATATAGTAGGCGAAAGAATAAGGAACAGCCTTGTGGGTTTTGACAGTATAGGAATTTTCGGGATCCAGTTCATTTTCCTCTGCATTAACTGGTTCAATAACTGTCTCAAAATCGGCATAACAAACAAAAGGTACCTTTAATTTTTTTTCGAAACTTGTGAATTTCAGAATATTCTCGGGAACCTCTTCACCGTATTTATTTTTCTTCAAATCTGTTGTCGGTAATTTAACTGAAACGTGACCACAATCGTGTTCTTGATGTGTTTTTAATTTTTGCTCGGTTGAAAAATACATCAAGCATCCATCACAAAGATGTTTAACGTTATGATGTGAAGATAATTGACTTGAGATCAAGCGAGACATGTTCCTGATTAAACAGTAATGATTATCACCAGAATCATTATTAATTAATAACAAATTAACATGTTTCGCTTTTCGAGATTGAGTAAAGTATAAGGGACCAACAACTTCAATAATATTTCTACCATTTTCATAAGCGTTATCTAATCCATAAACATTGATTGAAATATTATTGAGTTGTTCAAACTTACTAATATCTTTCAGTTTGATTGGAAATTCCAAACCTGAAAAGTCTAATTCGTTCTCGAAAGGCAAATAGTTCGCGACTCTATTTGCGTTTTGAGTCCAATGAATTGGATGTAGGTAAGCCAAGACTGACCACATAAAGCATTTTTGATCGCTGTTCTGGATGTTCAGGACAGCTTTCTTGGTTTCAATTTCTTTTGGTAGCGGCAGATATGAGGACGCTTTTAGAGGGTTGACCTTATTTATACTTATGTCTAAGTGGAGGAGTTGCTGCAGCGCCCAGCCTGTAAGAGATATTGTTTAGTATATAACACTGCAATTGAAATAATACATACCACTTTCTTTCTCCTGGAACTCTGTGGACTTTTTGTCCATGATGGCTGAAAATTGGCTGAACAACTCCTCCATATCTGCCCCCTCGCCCACCAGGCGGAATTTTGTGTTGAAGGACTTGATCTGCTCCAAATCCTTCGCCTGGTGGAGGAAGCGACCGAAAAGCTCCACACCGACTTTGATATGGCCGAATTTAATACGCATATCTCCTACCAGCTGGACGAATTTTTCTTGAAGATGTTTTAGAAATTCTTTCACGCTGGTAGGGTCCTGCTTTGAAGAAAGTCGGTATGTTACAATTTGGCGCTTGAATGATGTTTTAACGAGGCTAACGTCTTCCTCCTGCTCCACACAGGTATTGGCTCGGTGTTGGAGACTCCGTAGATGACCAGCCCATTGATTAATAGGAATCTCCAAATCGCAGTCCTGGCACCGGCGTGTGGATGTTGTTGAAGGTCCTGAAAGAATTATGTTAGAGATTTTTTTAATTAGTTCAATTTTAACTCACCAGCAACTTGGTCAAGTCTAGCCTACTTCGCCATGGAGTTTGCGGGATCTACAGCCTTGCGTTTGGGAGCTCTCTGGGCTGGGTGTTTTTCTTGGAGATGGCGTTGGAGAACCCTCTCTGATTTAAAAATACCACCACATTGACTGCAGATCTTGGCAGATGTTCGACAATCTCCATGACGTTTTAGGTTATCCTTCCTTGTGAACGACTTAATGCAGAATTCGCAAGTAAACATTTTCTGAAATATATGCAAAATTAAAAAATCTGCTGTCCATGGTGGTTTATTTCAAAATAAATGAAAATGAACAGTGTTAATTTAATTTTAACCTCATAAAAGAAATTACTAGGTATGAGTTTTCGCATAGAAAAACTAAAATTGAACTATAATACATAATATAGTGTAATTAAAAATAAATTATTAGAAATTAACGTAAAAGTAAATGTGTGAATGTTAATTAAAAAAATTATTTCAAGTTATTTAGTAAAACAAAATAATGGAAATCAATTAAAAAAATAAATTACAGTTTTTATGCAAAATTTATTTTAACAAATGAAAAAAAATTGTCTTGGTGAAAGTTGAAATATTTAAAAATTCAAGATTTGTGATACTAGTTGAAGTTTAACCTCATAAAAAGAAATTACTAAGTATGAGTTTTTGCATGGAAAAATAAAAAAGTAATTTAGGCTATTTAGGAAAACAAAATAATGGAATTCAATTAAAAAATAAATTATAGTTTTTTATGTAAAATTTATTTTAACAAATAAAAAAATTTTGTGTTAGTGAAAGTCAAAATATTTTAAAAAATCAAGGTTTGTGTTAATGGTAATCGAAAATATTTGAATTTTATAAAAAATATCTCTCAGGGAATAGTACTTACAGTTTTCTAGCAACGAGCACTAAACACACACAAAATAAGCAATTTAATTGTTTGAACTTGAACGAAATTCGAAATATTTATTCCCGAATATAGCAAACTGGAGCGGAGCGTCTTGTATCTGTAAAAACTGACATCAGACTGAATTTGTGTGAATAAAAATAATTGTGTGCCAGTCGCAATTAGTTTGCAGCTGGCAGGAAATACTGCGGTTTCCGTTACTGAGATAAGAAGACTTTGAATAAATTAGTTTAACACGCTTGGTGAGAATTATTATTATTTAAAAATAATATTTGAGGTTTTATTTTAAAACAAGTTTGTAAAAGTACAATTATTATTTGAATAGAAATTTTTTATACAAGTACGAATTGAAATATTATGTCATGCAATGTTGAAAAATTATTTGATGTAAAATTTATTATTTCGCCAACAACAGCAAGAATTGCGGTTTTCTGTTTCTTGATTAAAAGTTTTGCTTGTTGTGTATATATTTTCAAATCACGATTGAATTTTAGAAATTTTTGGTGAAAGAATTAATTGCATCGGACTGTTAGAACGCGAATTATATGAGAAAATTTGATTAGGGCCCTTTTGGTAAATGCTAAACGGCTGGAAATAGTCTTCAAATGAGCGCTCAATTATTTAGAAATTTTTGGTGAAAGAATTATTTGAATCGGACGGCTAGAACGGGAATTATTCAAGAAAATAGTATAAGGCCCTTAGGCAACATGCGCAGATGACCAAAACTGGTTTTTCAGGCTTCCCTTTATAGTTAGCTGTGCGCGAATAGCAAAAATGGCTGCTACGCTGGTTTTTGCTCCAAAAGAGTTTTGATATAGTTGGGAACTTTTTCAAAAATTTTTGAAAACACCCTTAGGGCTAGTTACGTCATCATCAGTATCAGTTATGCGATATGGGATAACTAGTAACGAGTATCTCATATGAGATATGGGATAACTAGTTACGGGTCTCTTGTATGAGATACGGGATAACTAGAGAGCTGTCAATAATGACAGGTGACATTTGACGCAAATCACGTGTCACGCCCTAGTCTGCGTAACCGTCATTTGGGTTAGGCTTCTTCGCGTCTAGCTTTTACTTCTTGGGTTAGACCTCTCCAAGAGCGTATCTTATGTGATGACGTCAGAGCGTCGCGACGCCGATACTGCACATGCGCACTAGCGCCGGAGGCGTCGGAGGCGTCGGAGGCGTCGGAGGATGTAGAACGAACCATCTACCTCTACTCTCTTATAAATTCAAATATCAATTTAGGATCTTGTGGTATTTCACAATGACTGATATTATGATTTTCGAAACGATCGACGGATACTTTGATCTGTAAATGTGGATTTTTCTTGATAATAAATTGAACTGATTTATTATTAATTAATTCCTCTAATATTGGAAGATCGGATTCATTTTCATCATTATTACTATGTACAGTGTTGTCTGATGTTGTTGGGTTTCTAATTATTTCAGAAATTACATTAATTTTTTTTCGTTTGTCTTGAGTTTCGTTTGGCTTTTCATTTGGAAGTACTTGGAATTGGATTTTCGGCCAAGTTTTTTAAATATTCTAGTATGTCTTGGTTTACGTCACCGGGATTATTGATTATCGATCCCTGTTCGTAGACATTTAATTGTATGCGAGATAAAGCATCTGCGACTTTATTTTGGGATCCACTTCGATAACGTATTTCATAGTCATATTCTTCTAGACGTAGTCGCCATCTAATTAGCTTAGAATCTTGGGTTTTTACATTGAATAACCAGACTAGTGGACGATGATCTGTGTATAGAGTGAATTTTCGTCCATAAATATAGGGTCGGAATGTCATACAAGCATAAACAATTGCAAGTGCTTCTTTTTCGATAGTAGAGTATCGAGTTTGTGATTGGTTCAGAGTTCGACTTATAAATTAGGTTTATCATTTGGAATAGTTCCTTGACTAAGAACAGCGCCAATTGCATAATTGCTGGCGTCAGTAGTGACGATAAAAGGTTGGGAAAAATCTGGGTAAGATAAAATTGGGGCATTAATTGAAAGGTTTTCCAAATGTTCAAAGGATTTTATGAATTCCGAAGTACCTATACTGGACTTTTGCATCTTTCTTTAAGCAAGAGGTCAATGGCTTTGTTACTTTGGCAAAGTCTTGAATAAAACGTCTGTAATAACCAACTAAACCGAGAAAAGATTTTTTGTCTTTAACAGCGGCTATTTTATTTGGGTTTGGTTTAATCCCGTGTTTGGTTACAATATGTCCTAGATATTGAACTTCTGGTCTCAAAAATTCAGATTTGTCTAGTTGTACTTTGAATTTAGCGTCACGTAATCTGTCGAAAATTTTCCGTAAGTATGTGTTCTTGTAAGCTGCTATTATATCGTCCAAGTAAATAAAACAAATTTCATTCTGCAATCCACGCAAGATATTATTCATTGCTTTCTGGAATGTTGCTGTGTTCTTTAGACCGAAGGGCATTCTGGTAAACTCATAATGTCCTAAATCAGTACTAAATGCTGTTTTATGAACGTCTTCTGCATCCATTTCAATTTGATAGTATCCATTTGCTAAGTCTAAAGTCGAAAAAATATTTGGCTTTTCCCAATTTATCTAGAATTTCGTTGATATTGGGTAATGGAAATTTAACATCAGCAGTTTTTCGTTCAACTTCCTATAATCGACACATAATCTAAATTTCGGTTTTCCAGATGCATCAAGTTTCTTTGGTACTATTAATATAGGAGCTGAAAATGGTGAATTTGACTCTCTAATCATATTTTGTTCCAATAATTTATTGATTTGAGTCTTAACTTCTTGTCGGTGTATTTCGAGGTATCTGTACATTTTGGCAAAAATTGGTGCTTCGTCAGTTAATTTAATTTGATGTTTAATAACATTCGTAAAACTCAATGGTAGGTCTTCACAATAGAAGATGTCTCTATATTCTAGACATAGTTGACGAATGGCTTGTTTTTCTTCCAAATTACAGTGTTCCAGTCTTAAATATTTCAAGTTAGCCTTTAATTTATTGTCTAATTCTTTTGGCATTTTATAATTATTATTTTCTGCACTGATAAAATTCAATTGATTTACTTCGAATGGTTCAACTGGTAAAGGTTCTGAAAAATTAATTGGGGTTTGAACTTGAATTCAATGCTGTCGTATAAGCGAAATAATTTTCAATTCTTATTAAAGACTCGGGGATCTCGATGCTTCCTTCTTGTGCATAATTTAATATACCATATCCATTTTCAAGATTTACTGGTACCTTAATCTGCGATATCATACGCGGCGGTATGACAAAAGTCACGTTCGTTTCAATGTCTTCAAGACAAGAGGTTTTAATTACATCGTAAAATTCTTTGAAAAAAAATGGTCCACGGTCGGATACATTAACTAAGTGTATTACCGAGTTTGTTTATCGTTATTTATTTTCCAGCACTAATAACGTCGCGCCAGACTCGTAGACTAAACAATGGCATCATATGCTATAAGTCTACACAAATCTATTCAGTCTTTTCCGATCTCTCCAACAGTGGACATTTTAATTATTATAAAATTATTGCACAACATTTTTTTTTTTAACAAGTAAGTAAATCTTTTATATACTAATATCAATACCCATAGAATATTTTTTAGATATGGATTTGAAATCAATCAACGAGACCTGCCTCTTCAAGGATCAAAAAACACTTGTGAAATTACCAGACATGGAGCCTGACAGAAAGTACCCAATATTTTCTGCTAAAAAAACCCAAAGTAAATTCGGACCGAGCATCCTCATTGAACTTGACGATAAGGCAGTGTTTCTTCCAAAACGTACCACCAAATCATTGGAAGATCATATTGAGCAGTTTATGGATGGAAAATATTCAATAATATACAGAGGCCAGAAGGATGTAGGACGACCAAACCAAATATCGCTTTTTGAAATAGTTGAGTCTTAAAAAATGTATGTTTTTAAATAAAAAAATTGTTTGAGGTTAGTATTTTTTTTTTCTTAAGCCCATCTGTCTATTTTCTTTATATTTCTTCATGTATGCATGTATAAATTCACGTATTTTTTCATCTGTATAAATACATGTAGAAATATAAAAAATACACACAGGTGTAATGTTATACGGGGTTTATAGATGGCGCATCAGAGAGCGGGTAAGTTGGAGTAGTTCAGGTAGATTGGGTTAGATGACATTGACAGCTGACTGACATTGACAGATGACATTGACAGATGAGTGACATTGACAGATGAGTGACATTGACAGATGAGTGACATTGACAGATGAGTGACATTGACAGATGAGTGACATTGACAGACGACAGCTGACTGATGACGCCACGGCGTCGCGACGCCCTGGTTGGCGCATGCGCAGACGTCACGAAGGCGTCGGAGGCGTCGGAGGATGCAGAACGAACCATCTTACACTACTAGGGTGTCTCGGATAAAGATGCACTCTACCAGGATCTCAGTAACCATAAGAGATACAGGGTTGGTTAAATTTAGAAAAAGTTGCGCATTATGCCGGTTTTCCACCAGACAAAACTCTAACTTTTCCCAAACATTTTCAAGATTTGCGTGTTTCTGATATTTGGACTTTGGTTTTTCGGGTTAATTTCGAGTTTTAAAACATGTTTTAAAACACAAACTCAATAGTCCGTTTGGTGGAAAACCGGCATTACTGAGCTCAGTGGCGTCATGTTTTCCCGAAATTATGAGCTTAACATGTCTTTTATGATTTATAATAAAAAAGTAGAATTTATTAGCCATAAAATAAAAAAAATTGACCATTTGAAAAAACAAAGTTGATGATTATCGCGAAGAAACGAAACGTCTGATCAAAAATCTAACAACATTATCATGTAGTGGAGAAAAATTGGCAATGAGAATGTGAAGTTTATTTCAAATAAAGTCAGAAAAAAATAAAAACTATTTCGGCAAAATTAGGTTTTTTATCGGTTTTTTATGAATATCTTGACGCCACTGAGCTCAGTAATGCGCAACTTTTTCCAAATTTAACCAACCCTGTATCTCTTATGGTTACGGAGATCCCTGTAGAGTGCATCCTTATCCAGCATACCCTGTACTATGTCCAACCCCAGTCTTCAGGGAAAGAAATATCTTGAGTCATATTGAGTGGCTTATCCCCAGATTTTTCCAGCCTGATAGGCTGCTCTTCTTGACTACTCTATGGGAGTTCCCGCTGTAGGCGTAATAGAGCTTATTGTCCGATGACCACAGCAGAAGAGCTCCTTGCGTAAATCATTCACGCTACATTTATGGCTGCTGTTATCATATATTTATCGTGTATTTTTCTAGTGTACTCATAATGCCTTCAATTTTCGATACCTCACGACATTCAGCTAAAATTTTAAATACGTCAGTAGTTTCATCATCTTTCCAAACAGTCTATGCTTTGCGTTTGCCCCTAGATCCAAAAAATGACACCGTGTCGCAACCAGTATAAGAGCATGAAATTCACGCAAAGCAATGCATTTATTTTGCCGAGACTTCCAGCAACTTTATGAGCTGCTATATACATACCTATATACAGCGTGGGCAAAAAGAATGGATCACCTACGGGGATTTCAAAACTATTTGTTTTCTTAAAAACCGCTCGGACCCGTCAATTTTATTTTTAATCAGGATAATGGAGTTACCTGCATCAACTTTGTTATTTTAAATAGCAACCCTGTAAATTATTGCATTTTTGAATTCTACGAAAAGTTATGGAAATATGTATAATGTCCAATACCTACCTATTTTCAACTGTTTCGGTAATATCGACAGTTGAAAATTTACTTTTTTGCAACTTTAACAGGCTGTAAAACCTAACGTTGCAAAAATCTCCGTAAAATACAAAAATGCATTAATGTACAGGGCCCGGATTCCGAACCCACGATTCGAGAGTATCGCCTATATACACTCCTGGACATAAAAAACCGGACAAACAAAATTTTGTTAAAATTCAATCCTAAATAATTTTTCCAATTTTGCATCGAAATTGATAATTTTTTGTCAAATGGTAGGCGCGTTTATCTTGATCATTATTTAATATTGTGTTTCCGAAAAGTTCGAATGGATTCGGTGTTTTACAGGGTGGAATCATAAGTTGCCTTTGGTTCCAAACTTCTGAACACTCTGTGGAATAATTCAACGACACAATCATGCGTATTTGCAGGACATTCTTATGCCTTTTCATTTCTTCACATGTCTTTTTTTAATTCATATCAATATCTTGAATCTCAAAGGAAGCACAAGTTTTTAGAGTAACGATGCAATTTATACCAATAACAAAAATTGAAAACATTACAAATAACTTTAACAAATAAACAAACACTAATATTGGGTATTACCTCCACGTGATAACTGCTACCATGCGATGTGGTAAGCTCTCAATACAATACACTCTTCTAGAAGAACTTTTCGAAGATCTGGAATGGTTTCCGGTTGTCGATTGCGAATTAGTCTCCCTAGCATGTCCCACACATGCTCAATCGGGTTCAGATCAGGCCTACGTGGAGGCCAGTCCAATTGTTGAATCCCTGCTTCATTAAGATAATCACTGACAACTCTTGCGACACGAGGCCTGGCATTGTCGTGCAAACAAAATTTTCACCAACAAATGGAGCAAAAGGAATAACGTGAACCGCTAAACATTCTTCAATATAACGGTTAGCAGTTAAAGCGCCATTTTCGATAAAAGCCAGGGCAGTACGGGCGTGAGGTGTAATTCCAGCCCATACCATGATACTACCGGCTCCAAAAGATGTTCTTGGAGAAATGCAACAGTCGGAAAATCGTTCTCCCCGTCTTTGCCATACACGCTCTCGTCCATCGGGTGAGCGCAAACAGAAAGGCGATTCGTCAGTGAATAACACACATCCCTACTCTTCGTCATTCCAGTCTCTATGGACACGGGCAAAATTTAACCGTTGAGTACGATGGGCTGCCGGTCTTATTGACATCACTCCTTGTTCATGTAATCTACGGCGAACGGTTCGTCCAGAAACTCTTGTGCTACGTACTTTTTCAAGTCGATGACTAATAACTGCAGATGTTACTCCTTGGTCTCGTAAAGCAGTTAGAGTAATAAAATGATCATCTCGCTGGTTTGTGGCGCTGGGACACCCAGATCTTGGACGTCGTGTGTACTCACCAGACTGACGAAAGCGACTAATTGCATCGTGTACTGTGCTTCTGGCTCTGCCCAAGACATTAGCGATGTAGTGTATATCACGTCCATCATCATTCAATGCAACATTTTCGGACCGCATATTGAAAAAAAATTCAACCTCTGAATAAGGATACATTGACACTTAGGATAAAGAAGCAAACGAAAATAAACACTACCAATGTGTATTTTTTCCCAAGATGGATTTTACCATTGATAACTTTGCAACATAAACAATACCGCTTATTGATCGCAAGATGCCTTTTGCACGACAATACATGTTGACAAAACAAATTGATTCCAACCTGCAGGGATACGGCATTTTGTGACCAATCAGGGACAAGCGGTATTGTTTACCTGACGTTCTGAATTTCCCGCCATTTTGGGGTGGGGGGTGTCCTAATTGATGAAAGTCGGTGTACATCGGATCAAATCACTTAAAATGGTCTAAAAAACAGTTATACCAAATTTCATGCTTGTACCACAATTTGCCGTTTTTCGATGAAAATCGTCGCGAGCCGCTAGGACTAATATCTATTGTGAAATGTTTCAAGAATTATTCTAAATCGAGCACAGGAAATTCCGCTACATCGGCCTGGCTAATTCTCCTCCATTGGGCGTTCCTTCTTCTAAGATTATCGACCTCGACACGTGCTTGCATCACATTTGGAATAAGAGATTTCTCTATAATATGTTCAGCTGCCTGGGCAGTAGCACCTTCCATGTGTATCATAGGATGGTATTTATTTAAAAGTGCGCCAGCTATCCTATAAAAATCGTTGTGATTTTTGGCGTGCTGCAAGTTGAGCGTTCCAGTAAAGAACTTAAATAGTGATCGAAAATGTCCATTCCTGCTTTCAACTATCGTATAATTTAAATCGTATGATACTATGATGTCGTTCTGAAATTCACGAAGTAACAGAAAAAACTAGACTGTATACGGTTTGAGCAATTTCTCATATGGCGCAACTTCAAACTATTGTAACTCAAAAAGGCGAATTTTTAGAACTTTGTGCCCATGGACACGTTTAATCTATAGGTCAAGAACTATCAATATGCAAAATTTCATGAGATTCTACTAAGGGGCACTTCTCATAAGGTTTCTACGGGGTCCTTTCCTAAATAATAATTTTGCACATAGTCCAAATATGCCATCCAATATCGAATTCATTATGCCTCAATTTTAATAGTCCATTTCAAAGACCCAATATCACCCAAAATAATAATGCCCCATAACCAATGGACACATGTCTGGTGTCACTATAAGACCAAATATAGTTTAAAGATCTCGCCTAAATAATTTTACTGTGCAAGAACTTTACAATCAATTAGTGAATACCTACTCTGTCCCCTAACACTATCACGGAAATTTCAACTGAAGACCTAAATATTGACGTTAATTCTATTCCCAATAATGAACAATTCGGTTTCAGTGATTATTACCAAACGCCAAATTCTGAAATGTTTAACTGCCACAATGTTCCATATGACTATATGTACAACATGTATGACAACACCAATAAGGACTATGAAACAAATATCGGATATTCCCAATGCCAAAAAGTTCAAATTACGCTGAATTATTCCAATAAGACGTAATATGCCTCAACAATTATAGTACTTCAGACTTGCCTGTAATAATTATTCCCGAATTAAATGCCAAATGCTAAATCGACACAGGCAGTGGCAAAAGTTTTATCAATCCGTAATTAGCATATCAAGTTTACTCTCAATTCATTTCTAATGAATTGAGAGTAAACTGTTAAAACTGCTCATGCAACATCAATACATGACGAAGTCATAAATATACGCATTTTTCCATCATTTAAAAAAAATGATTACCACAAATTTTACTCATTTAACTTAAAGAATTTCGCACTTGAAATGTCACAAGTAAATTTACCTTTACATTTTCGAAGCAAATTATTTCTCCCACAAACCACAACGGAACCTACACAGTCATACAAAACTGTTATAGCTCCTCGTGCTTTACAAAAGGTTAAGGCTCGGGTTGAAGTACCCGTGGAAAAAACAAATGGAATAGGAATAGTACACCATATTAACTTTGACGATATCGCAGAAATGCCAGAAGCCTTGGTAAAAATTGAAAATAATTTTGCATTGACAACAATTACGAACTTACGTGAAAACCCAATAAAAATCAGTTTCAAAGAACCCCTTCAAGTGGAAACTATATACGAAACTGAAAATAATTTTATCGAGAGAATGGAAACCGATATGGATATCGAAATAAATCAACCAATTGATATGAAATTAAAAGAAAATTTAAAGAACTTACGTTTAGACCACTGTAATCAGGAAGAATATCAAGCGATTCGAAATCTTTGTTATGAATACAAAGAAATATTTTACTGTGAAGGTATTCCATTTGACTTTTACGAATCAAATCAAACATAAAATCAATCTTAAAAATGAAACACCTATTTTTACAAAGACCTATCGATACTCCGAGATTCATAAGAAAGAAGTCAGCACCCAAATGGACCAGATGTTGAGAAATGGTATAATTCAACCTTCTAATTTCTCATGGTCTAGCCCAATTTGGATAGTACCAAAAAAGCTAGATGCATCTGGTACAAGAAAATGGAGAATAGTGATTGACTACCGAAAACTTAACGACAAAACAATCGAGGACAAGTACCCGTTACCCAACGTTTTTTATATTTTAGACAAACTAGGCAAAGATGGACCCGAAGACGTGAAAAGAACAGCATTTTCCACTGACACCGGACATTACGAGTTCAAACGTATGACCTTCGAGTGACAAAACGCCCCAGTATCTTTCCAAAGGGTAATGAATAACGTTCCTCATGGCCTCCAGAACGAAATATGTTGCGTTTACTTAGATGACGTCATATTATACAGTAAGTCACTCCAAGAGCACATCGAACGCTTAAGATTAATATTTGAACGGTTCAGACAATCAAATTTCAAGATTCAACTAAACTACGCATCAATCGAACTCGAACACCCCAATTTTTGGTCACTTTTTGAAAGACTATAACACAAAATCTAGCAGGCCGATTTTGTTCAAATTTTCAGGAGTGAAAGGATGTTCTTATTGTTATTTAATTTCCAGTTATTTACAGATTTCCGGCCACCTGCTAAAAGATACAGGGTTGGCGATTTGTTTGCGAAAGTTTGAGTTCACCTCATTCTGCTGGAGGGAGGGTTAAGTAGATTTTTGATATTCAATTTAGAAGAGTAACTTAGTAACTCGGGATGTTTTTGAGATTTTTTGAATATCGCAGCCCACTACGATTTTATCTTGAGTTATGCGATTTTATTTAAAATATAGCTTTTGACGTCATTATTCTTTTCGAAACAAACATTACAATTATGGAGCATGTGGAAACACACTTGTCTTTAAAACATATTATACCAGGGTCACGCAAAAATATACAGTGTGTCTATTTTTCTAACCGGAGGGATCTCTTAAATTAGGGCAACGTCGCGCAAATTTATGGCCAATAAAATGGGGTTTAACACTGGCACCGCTGCTTATAGACATTGCAGGTGGTAAACCAAGAATTACTTCGGCCCGGGATGACAACAGAATTTTTTTACCAGTGCGACGAAACAGAGCTATTAATTCTTCGCGGATAAGGATCGCGGTAGGAATTGAAGCCTCAAAATCAACAATTCAAAAGGCATCTCCATGAGAGAAATTTAAGAGCCAGACAGCATCTCCATTATTAAAAGCAGTCCATCGAAGAGCACGAATAAACTGGGCTAATATTCATAGACAATAGACACTAGGGAGTAGCTGAATGGTAGGGATGTTTGTTTGTGGCTGAATGCAGCTTCACGTTGTATCAGAATGACGGGCTTGTATTAGTATGTAGAGAAACGGGTGAGAGATATAGAGAAGAATGCATGGAAGTAAGAGAGGCTTTAGGTGGTTGTGGCGTGACAGTTTGGAGGGGGGAGGAATATTTGTCGGAATGGGTAGACTGAACTGGTAATTTTAATGAGAGAAAGTATGAATGAAGAACGGTACCGTAATTTGTGTGTAAGAGATATTGTTGTTCCCTATGCAAACAACTTTGGTAATGATTTTGTCTTTGTGTATGATAATGCTCGTCCACATCGAACAAATATTTTTACCGAAATTCTTAGAAACAACAATATTGAACGAATGGAATGGCCTGCAAAGTCGCCTGACATGAATCCGATTGAGCATGTATGGAGTAGAATGTAATTAAGACTGGCTGAATGGTTAAATGGTTCTGGATATTTAAATGGATTGGTAAATGCAATTAGGTAAGAGTGGGTTATTCCCCAGAATTTGATAAGGAAGGTACTTATTTAATAGACAGTATGCTGGGTAGAGTGACGGATGTGATTAGAAATCGAGGTGGGCCTTTTTGTGAGGTATGTGTGGTATCTTTTTGTCAAGTCCATGTTAAATTTATGCTTGTTTTTGTTAAATTTCATTTAATATGTGTTCTGTTTTTACTTCATTTTAATTATCACTACTTACAATTGTTTTTTTTTTTAAATTTATTATTAGCACTCTTAGAGCCGGAATTTCAATGTCACTTTAAGGTACAGAATAACGTTAAGTCGTCCCTAATACAAGTTGCACCGTATATCAAAGTTTCCTCAATTCAAGGTGGATCTTAAGCCACCTGAATAAATTGATTTCAAGTTCACCTCAATGTTAAAGGTACCTACCTTAGGTAAGTCTTGATTTTAAGGTAACATTGGCATGTCTTAATAATATTACATAAACTAAACTCCTAAAAAATTTAAAAAAATTACTAAATTTCGGAATTATTCGGGATTTGTCAAATTTCAAACCGTCATTTTATTGGCCTCGTATCTTTTATAATAACCGAGATTCCTTTGGTTAGAAAAATAGACATACTGTATATTTTTGTATGACCCTGTATAATATGTTCTAAAGTATGTTTCCACATGCACCATAACTGTAGTGTTTGTTTCGAAAATAAATAATGACGTCAAAAGCTATATGTTACATAAAATCGCATAACTCATGATAAAATCGTTGCGGGCTGCGATATTCAAAAAATCTCAAAAACGTACCGAGGTACTAAGGTACTCTTCTAAACTGAATACCAAAAATCTACTTAACCCTCCCTCCAGCAGAATGGGGTGAACTCAAACTTTCGCAAAAAAAATCGCCAACTTATGTTTCACACTGTATCTTTTAGCAGGTGGCCGGAAATCTGTTAATAACTGAAAATTTAATAACAATTAAAGAATCCTTTCACTCCTGAAAATTTGAAGAAAATCGGCCTGCTAGATTTTGAGTTATAGTCTTACAAAAAGTGACCAAAAATTGGGGTGTTCGAGTTCGATTGATGCGTAGTTTAGATAAGTACGGATTTTCACACAAAGAAGTCAATTACTTTGGACATTTAATAACAAAAGAAGGCGGGAAACCCAACCCAGATAAGATACAAGCTGTGAGAAATGTTCCTACATCCAAAACACCAACAGATATCAAATCATTTTTAGGACTAGCTGAATACTATAACGTTATGTCTTAAGAAAAATGCTGAAGTCGAACAGTCTCCAGCATTTTTATCGTCATTCAATCATTTAAAAAATCTCCTAATTGATTCTCCGATTCTTAAATACCCTGATTTCACACAACCGATGCTTCCAATACAGCTCTCGGTGCAGTTTTATCTCAATCAACGCCCCCAAACCATAATCCCGTAGCATATGCTTCCCGCACGCTAACGCAGCAGAACAAAGATACTCGACCAGTGAAAAAGAATTGCTCGCTATCATCTGGGCATGTAATTATTTCAGACCTTATTTATATGGAAGAAAATTTCAAATACATACAAATCACCAACCTCTAGTCTGGCTTTTCAACGTAAGGGAGCCAGATTCAAAACCTATACGAAGGAGATTAAAACTTGAAGAATACGACTACACCATTACAAACTTACCACCCCTATTATCTCGGAGTTCCTGAAACACGTCAACTATAATTTGAGGGGGGATGAGTTTTTATGCAAAATTCACCTCCCCCCTTTCAACCCCCCATCCCGCAGAGCCACCCACTAGAAAATCTGAAATGGGGACGGGGGTCAAGTGATACATCATTTGGGAGGGTTTTTAATTCCATACTTCCTGGTACTAAATTTTAATCCCTAAGTTCAACTGTTTCGGCATTATTGACAGTTGAAAATTGACTTTTTTGCTAATTTGACAGGCTATAAAACCTGAACAGTTACTTTTCGAGAAAAACCGATCTTACATTCTTGTCTCAGATTTTCATAAACTATAATTTGACACCAACTTTGAATTTAACTGGAGATCAAATTTTTAACCGGCATTTTTGATTATGGATTAAATTCAAAGTTGCCGTTAAATGATAGTTTATAGAAATCTAAGACAAGAATGTAAGATAGATTTTCCTCTAAAATTAACCGTTTAGGTTTTACAGCCTGTCAAAGTTGCAAAAAAGTCAATTTTCAACTGTCAATATTTCCAAACAAACAGTTGAACCTAGGGATTAAAACTTAGTCACTTGACCCCCCTTCCCAAGATTTTCTAGGGGGTGGCTGTGGGGGCTGGGACGTTGAGAGGGGAAGGTGAATTTTGCATAAAAACTCATCTCCCCTCATATTATAGTTGAAGGGTTTCAGTAATTTTTCCGAATTTTTTTTAACCCCGAGATAATAGGGGTGGTAAGTGATAAAATGAATACACTATATAAAAGCGGCGAACAAAACACAAACGCCGACACTCTTTCTGACCAAGACTGGCCAGTCTTGGTCTTGGTCTCGAAAAATAAATGCGGTCTTGGTATTGGTCTTGGTCTTGATGTTTCAAGACCAAGACAAGACTGGCTCAGTCTTGGTCTAGGTCTTGATAGTCTTGGTCTTGGTCTTGATAGTCGTGAAAAAAATTCATACTAAATTTTTAAAATACACATAACATCCAACGACAGAGCAGAGATAATGGGTTTAGGATTTCAAAAATAAAAAATAAACTTCTCTTTCTGAAAAAATAATGCCGACGTTTCGACCATGCATTTGGTCTTCTTCACAGGCTATTTTTACCACCAAGAGCATTTCATGTCAAAAAAATACTGCATGAAGCATTCCACAACACAGAGGAACAAACAAACATCAATTCTTAAATTATAATTTTTATTAACGGAAGGAAAGTCGACAAACACATCATGAAATTGCCATTCTGTACCGAGGAAAAAAATTTATTTCTTTTTGAACCATACATTAAACCTACCTTACCTACCTGAGCATTCAGGCCAGAGAAAGGTTTTCAAAAACCTTCACATATTCACATACCTCATTTGAATTTTATTGGCCTATTCACAATAATTAGATTTGGGTGAGATGTGGGGTTTGTGTTAGTTTGGTTTAGTTAGTTAGTTTAGAATTACCTTTGGAAATTCCAATAATTAGGTATTGTATTATGTAGGGATAGGAAAATATCGATGCGTTCTGTGTAAATGAATGTTACCTACACTATGTTGTACGTATGTATTTTTAAAACCTACAATACCTTCTCGTGAATTTCAAAAAATAATAAATTTGATGAATTGATTTAATTAAAAGACATTAAGAGAAGATATAGGAATTTGCATATTTTTATAAATATTGAGTCGAGTTTTTTTTTCAAGACCAAGACCAAGACCAAGACGAGAGTCTTGAGAGAGAGTCTTGGTCTTGGTCTTGAGAAAATTTATCAGGTCTTGGTATCGGTCTTGATCTTGGTCTTGCTACCAAGACCAAGACAAGACCAAGACTAGTCTTGTGGTCTCGCGAAGCCCTATACTAGACGAAATAATTAATAACAAAACGAATCAAATATAATGGGATTTCCCGGCAATAAATAAATAAATAAATAAATAAATAAATAAATAAATAAATAAATAAATAAATAAATAAATAAATAAATAAATAAATAAATAAATAAATAAATAAATAAATAAAAACAAGAGGAGAGAGAAATGATAATGAGATTTTCAGACGAAGGTAAAACTAACCTTTGCGGAATACAGGAAACCCTAAAACGCCCAAAAATGAACTATTATTGGAAATCCCTGAAATCACTATAGTATATTGTAGACCTAGGCTGTAAAGTGACATTTTTCCAGGCTGAGAGAAGAAATGTACGGGCGAGCCTCAGCGAGCCCGGACACTTCTTGAAGCCTGGAAAAATCACTTTACCGGCAAGGCTTACACTTTATTTTTCTTCCTACACCACATAATTGTAGCTAATAGCCTGTTTTTTGATGTCCCTTGATTTTTTATTGGATTTGATTTAAGTGATTTTGACATTAAATTCGAGTTCAAACTTTTACAACGCCCTCGTTTTGTGACAAATGTTGCCTGTCACACTTGTCTGTCAACTTTTTGCAGAAATCTATATTAGTTGGTAATTTTAATTTAAAAATTTAGTTCATGAATAACTCCTGCTACTGGAATTTTATTAGGTAGATAATAATTGAAACGAACACAGCTTTTTCTGATTTGAAATTTGATCAAAATCGCAGAAAAATATGATTTTTTTAAAATTTATTATGTGGCGCCCTCTATTGGAAAAAGTAAAAAATAATTTTCTTGCCTAGCCATTTTCGAATTTCTTTCCAGGGCTAGCCTCCGAAACGCCTACTTTCTTGTCCCTATAGAGGCAGTAAAATTCAATTTTCTCATAGTGTTGGAAGAAAAATTTATTTATTTCCTACTGTACTATTATAACCATATAATACCTTGGTTACGATAATCATAAACAGGGTCTTAACTCCCAAGGGAGTTAAGGATTTCCATAACTCCTGCTCTTACCTTGAATAGGTGAAACTTTGACAAAAAATAGAAATTTTGGTTTATGGTTTATTCCTTTATAAAAATGGACAAAATACAGAAAATTCAGTAGGAAATAAAATTATCTATGTACCACGGGAATTATCAGGTGTTAATACTTCATAATTCCCTTAATACATAAATAACTATAATGGAAGTGAAATATGTCAAAGAACTAACTATAACAGAAATCCACCAGACCAACCCTTTGTATTGACAGAAACACCTTCAAAACCTTTCGAGATCATTCACCTCGATACACTCCTTGTAGATAAACAAAAATTCCTAGTAATTATAGAAACATTTTCCAAATATGGACAAGCCCTTTCTTGCGTTGGCAAAGCCATATCGGTATCCCAAAAAGTAATCCACTTTTTTTCATTTTTCGGTACCTATCCTCAAATTGATGGTATCCGATAATAGAACAGAATTCAAAAACGAAGTAGTTAAGGACTTATTAAAAACACCTAATATTAAAATCCATTTTAGTACCATAAATCATCATGAGTCGAATTCACCATTTGAAAGATTAAATTCGACCCAGATAGAACACATAAGGATACTACGAGAAAAAAACAAAATCACTGACGTATCAACCCTAATGGCCTATGCTGTAATTGCTAATAATAGCACAATCCATTCAAGCATAGGCTTCACTCCCTATACATTGATTTTAGGACACAATTCTTCTAGTGACACTATGCAACTTATGCCCGCGCATATATTTACCGAATATGTCCATACCCACAAAACTAATACGGAAGCTTTATACATATAATAAAATACAACAAGACTCAATTAATTTGAAACAAGAACTTATTGATAAATATAATCAGAACAAGACCCCTCAAAAACTAACCATAGGGTGTCAAATATATAATGTTACGGGATGATTTTTCCTGGGTTAAAATAAAAGGAAATAAGCATATTCGCCTCACTGAATAGCCTACCTTCGTCAAGCAACTATTTTCTATCTAATAGTTGTGGCCACACTTTTCATCAAACTTTTCATTCTTCCCAGAATCATTAAGTTAGAGGTTTATTAATGGAATTGATTTCCTGTTAGTAGGGTTGAAATAAATAGACAATTAATTTATTAATAAAACAAAATCACAATATTTACACTAGAACAGCTGATGTCTGATCCGATTAGATTGATTAGATTGACAGCGCTCAAAATAGGGTCAATGACCGGTACTAACTTAATCTGAATAAGTCCCATGCCCCAACTACCATCAAAATCCCCAGAACGCTTCACCTTGGAGTTTTGACAGAACCTTTTTAAAGGACATTGCAGGGACAAGCAGAGGTCATTCAGGTCGAGGACTTTCCACGATTAAGTGTTCGGGAAAACTCCTCAGGCACATTTTGCCGATTTCTGAGTTGCCAAGTTTTCGTTCATAGATCTAGGGTGGCTTATCCGTTATTTTAGCACCCAATCGCCTTGTGCGGATTTTTTTTGTGAGTCGAAAAACAGCAACGTGACCAATTGTTTGTTCCTGAAGGCCAAAGTATTTTGGTAAGTCGTTTTTCTTATTAGGCTTCTCTGTGTTTCTCTATTGCCTATGTAAAAGCATAATTTTCTTTTAATTATATGGTTATATTCCGAATATTGGACATACCTACCTATTGCTCCACGCCCTGTCTCATAACGTCCATTTGTTTCAGGCCTTTATTCATCACCTTTAGAAGTTACACTTTAATCTTCAGTCTTAGACGTTACGCTTTAATCGTCCCCTTTTATTCGTCACGCTTAGTCCTTAACTTGAGTAAAGAGTTAAACGTTGAGCTTACTGTATGTTTCAAGTAGTGCCTCCAATCTTCAGCCTCCTCTAGACCATTGGAAGCTTTAGTGACTCCTAGTTACTGAACTTCAGTGCCCAGGGCCAGTGGCTTCTTGTTGCGGCCTTGATCCGGTCCCAGGCCATCGGAAACACTGGAAGATATTAATCCCATCCGTCAGGTTTCCCCAAGAGATTAGGGACTACTCAGGTTTGATAAGTGTGTTGTATTGTCTTAATATCAAACCTTACCAACCCCTTGTTGAGTAAATCACCACAACAACGCAGTTCTACTACAATATTAAATTACCCTTCAAATTAGATGTTGTTATTTCAGTTTCAATTAATTATTACCTTTATTATATGAAATTTACCATCCAGGTTATGTACTGTTAGGTACTTCAATTTTAAGTATTTATCTATACCTTCTATATTACTCCATAATATTAAATTCGCCCCTCAGGCTATGTATTGTTACTTCAACTTTAATTATTGATCTATATTTCTCTTGGAACTATCCCATAATTACATGCTGCACTGAATACAGGTAAATACTTGTACACTGGGGTTAAATGGCCATTTACGAAGGTACTGCATTGAGTGAGCTTATTTATTAATTAATATTTCGGGTATTATTGCTGTTAATTGTTATTACTCTTTATTTTTTTTTTATTTAGGGGCTCAAGTTGAGTGTAATTAATAATTATTATAAATACTATTTCAAGAACATATGGTTAGACGATTTCTTTTCTTGTTCTGGTTCCAGTGTAAATAACTTTCAGTGTTCCAGGGCATTCGGAAAACCCACTTCGAACCTGCTCTGGAGTCAACCTGTTCTGGTTTACATTTCTGGTTCTAAATAAAACCCGTACCTGATTGTAGCAAAGCGTTTCACTTTTGTCCTTCGTTCTTGTTTACGTTTATATTTCAGGTTGTGCTGCTATAGGTCCGTAGAAGTTTCCTGCTTTCGTTATATCGGTTGATTTCGTGTACAACAGGGAAAAAGCAGGTGGCGCTCTATATTTAGTTATTTAATTGACCCACACCCCTCTCCGCATTGGAAGCTAGTCGGCAACCCTTTACACGAAATCACGTTTCTAGATTTCAGCCACCAACCAACCCTCTCTTTCTATATTTTTTTTTGTCTCAGTTAACCGTTCACCTCAGTCACTCCCTCAAAGTTCATTATTTACTTCTCCCTCGTGTTTTGCGGGTAACAAAGTGGCAGTGTCCGTGTTGCCACGTAACAATAAAAACCAGGACAAACGACGTGGTAAATTACACCATAGACTCACAGGTTCCTTGATATTAACAAAAATATTAGGAAACAACAAGATTGAAATTGAAAACCCCAAAACAAATCGAAAAGAAATTCTGCATATCAACGAAACCAAAATCAAATCTATTGCTACAGATGGATCCGAATCTTCAACATCGGAGGTGTAGTAATAAACTTTCATAACCTGAATAAATATCCCGGACCCTATAAATTGGGAACTGCCAAAATAGTTTCGAATCATTGGTCATTAATACAAATTCACGACCTAACATTCCTTGATAACGAATTTTATCTGATCAAAGAAAGGGCTAACTATTGAATTAAAAACATTACAAATAACGTATGTTATGAACGAGAATGTAAAAACATTTGCTGCCTGTAATAGCATTAGAAATACGCATAGAAAGCAACATAAGGAAAATTGACCCAATGAGTAGTTACTCAAAAAGAAAAAAACGTGGCATATTGGATCCTTTAGGATCTTTTATGAAATGTATTACTGGCAACCTTGATAAAGAGGATGCAAATCTTTATGATAGGCAAACTAGAGAGTTACAAGAAAATCAAGATTAACTTAAAAAATCATCTTTTAACCAAATTAATTTATTAGGGAAAACCATGGAACAGTTTCAAAACGTTATCTCTAATATATCTGCCAATCAAATAACGCTGAAATCGAGAATACTGCAAATTGAAAGCACAATTAAAAAAGTACCTCCGTCTGCTATTGACGACCATCAATACTTCCAAACTAATATAATAATAAATCGGATATCAATGCTATATCAAACATTTTATGATATCTCAGGAAAAACGGATGTTTGGGAAACATGGGATTTACGATTCACTATTATTTTGAATTGTTTATGTACGACATTGTGTCGTTGATGACAATCGCTTAAATTAATAATTTCACAATGATTAACTGAATACAAAAATCAGTTTATCTTAAGGACAAAAATGAGGCAAGAATATCTCTAATAATTTTACATTTCTGGCACCGTCGCCAAACAATTTACTATTTAAAATATGCACAGATTTGAATAAATTCCTTATTTTTTGTCGCCCTGTCGGCGATGCGAGCACCGATCCCTTTGAAACAGGAAATCATATACGTCCAAGACACCGGTGCAAGAACATTCGTCGTGCCAATTTTATTGTCTTTGAATTGAAGACACGGTTGGTGAAATTAAGAAAGCTACAGTTGAACGCGAGTGAACAAACCAGTGCCTTAGTGGCATTACGAGGGCGCCCTCTCCAGAATCATTCACGGCGATTCACCACAGGTAAGGAACATCGATTGGAGTTTGTGCATATCGTGGTGTTTAATTGTTCTTATTTCATATTTAACTATAGAAACTTACAGTCCACTATAAATATATCTATCGACAAATATCTTTTCATATTTTCTGCACACGGAAGTAGCTATTTCATTTGCTAAAATGAATACGCTCCATAATTCAATAATCGCTCCATTAGAGCTAATAAAAGAAATTTGTAGATTTAAAAAACAATTAGTAAATGACGTGTTACAATTACAAGCCAATATTGAAAACATATTGAATTTTGGATAAATAATTGAGATTAAAGGTAGAATAACGGACGGAAAATTGATAATCACCACGCCCGAACAACTAATTCTCTCAGCATCTTGTCCAAATTCTTGGGAAAACGTACCGCTTCATGGTTCCTACTTAGCTGAATCTACAAATGAATGCAGCTTACAAATAAAGCCAATTACTCTACGAACTCATAAGCCTTATCGTTTGGCATATGATGATGTATTCTTGCCAACACTGAATTTATCGATGAATTATTACCAAGCGAAAGAGATTGCTTTTAATCCACCTACACTCGACCTGAACTCCATCAACTTGAAGGAAACCAATGAAATTGCCACAACGCTTCATGAACAAAAGAGACGCCTACGAGAAATATCCAACCCAATGAAAATGCACCAAATTAATTTTTGAACAATTGTAGTTTATTCTATTTTAGGAATATTTATGCATTTCTACAGTCTATAAATTGCTTTAAAAAAATCGCCTTGAAGGTGCTCAAAAAGCCTCGTTAGAAGACGATTTTCTAATTTAACAATTTTACTTGTACCAATTAAGTTTCATCATATTTTTTAACATTTTTTATTTTATTTTTCATTATATAAAACCATACCTTTTTTGGTATGCTTTTAATTTAGGATGGAGGAGTCACATTCCGTGAGAAATCCAATTCAGCATTTATATTTTATTCTATTCAGCTTATTTTTTATATTATAGAAGGAACAATTTTTAGTTTTAAGTCAGTCCTATTGTAGTAGGTAGTCAAATAAAGTTTTTTTAAAAACGCTCTCTCGTGTACATCCCTCGTCAGTCATTTCTCTTATACCGGGTGTCCCACTCAAAACTGCCAATGGCCTATATCTTGAAAACGGTAATCGATAAAAAAAAACCCGTTTGGAGGGTTGGAGGGGGGAACCAAAACAAGGTACTTCTCAGTTCTCCCCGAACCACCACTCCGGCCGTAGCCACCCTAATTTTATGCGGAACTAAATGGATCTGTAAAAAAAAATTATCCCGATTCAAATGTGACTCTAATTTTGATGAAAACCTCATGTGATCGGATGGAACAGGTAAATGTGATTTAAAATCAATTTTATACAAAATAAATAACATCCTGAAGAATTTTGAAGAAATCATCAAGATTTCATTTTTTTGTTTTTTTGAATCCTTTTCCCCTCACTGTACCTGACAGTGTTCACCTCCTCAAGAGGGCAAAGTTGTTAACTCGAAGCATGGGCTATTTTCTGACAATTCGAATTTGTATCTGGATATTTTTTTTTGCAGATTCGCTTAGAGAATCAAAAAAACCTTTGAAACAAGGTATCACATGACCTATGTTGCCATTTAAGATTTTGAGGTTAGGGTGGCTTCCGCCGGAAAGGTGGTTCGGGGACAGCTGAATAGTACCTTGTTTTGGTTTCCCCTTCCAACCGTCCAAACTGGTTTTTCTCTTTTTTTTTTTAATCGATTATCGTTTTCAAGATATAAGCCATTCAAAGTTTTCGGTGGGACACCCGGTATATACTTCATAAACTAGGGGCAAACTTCATTTCATTCCAATCGAAATAATGTATTTACAACATTCTGTTCATAGACGCAACTAGGCTCCAAATTTGAAAGGTGCCATAGCACCATTATTTTTTTTTTGGTGGGGTTTGATGGAAAGAAAATGACGCGCGTAAAAAAAAAAATTAGTTTCACGAGGGTTTGTACTCACGTCATCATTTGCCTTCCTTTTTTGAAAAATAAGTTTCTTTATGTCTGAAATTTCAAACAATCATATAGATCGTTGCACGAAAGTTTGTAATTACCTCATCGGTGACGTCATAACTTGGAAAAAAGGATTTGTCGTAGATTAATTCATAGAGCTCGTTCGGAATTATTATTATTGTTTTGTAATACAATTTTTAACTTAGAATAGAGTTCATTCAGTTATCCGAAAATATGTAAATCCATTAACTGCGTATCATATACAGCGGGACCGAAATAGTAATTTCAATCCCAAAGGTAAGATTTATTTTAATTTACGAGTGTTTTGACACAATCAATTTTTTTGACAAATTTAATGAATGACTTGGGCTCGTATTCTCTTAACCGGGGAACAGCCTCTCTAAAAGAACGATTGCTCTGTCTTAGTCGCCCATATTGTTATTTCCATAATACTGACAAAGACAGAGCTATCGTTCTCTTGAGAACGCTGTTTCCCGGTTACGAGAATAGGGGCCCTAGTTTTAGGAACCGACGAATGTTTATGATATCATTAATTTATTTCAGTCAATTTTTATTTGTTAAAAAAGGAACGCAAATGATGAAGTAATAACAAACCCTCGTGAAACAAACTTCAGGTCTGCAAATGCTGCGTTACCGCTCTACAGGGTATTGAAATTTCAATATTTTTTCAGTTTTTTCTTTATAGCTCCTGCAATTTTTGAGGGATTTAGCTCAAATTCAGTATACAGGGTGTCCCAAAAAGATACCGACAAACTTTGAGGGGTAGTAGGGGACATCAAAACAAGCATCAAAACTACTTAAAGGGCCGTATCCCTATGTAACCTACGACCGATGTGTTTACTACGTGCTCAGACAGTTGCGCTTTGGTAGCTGGAAAGTTAGTTGGATTATTGACAATTTCTTTTGTGCACTACACCAGATTGTAGTGCAATGCAAGCATTCATGGGTTTGATATTGTTATTTGCATAATATATGAAACAAAATCATACCCTCTTTTTGGAACTGTGGACGAGAGATGGTACCGGCTCTGATATTTTTCGAGCATGTATGGGTAAAAGCCGACTCCTAGCATGACAAATCAAGGCAAAATGTTTTCTTATCCCTATATATTGATTTATGTACCCAATCACACATTCATAAATGTGGTGTACATAATACACCGCGCGGGTAGCTACAGGAGATTCTGGAACGCGGGCAGCTAAAGGTTAAGGTACAGAATAACGTTAAGTCATCCTTAATACAAGTTTCACCGTATATCAAAGTTCCCTTAAATCAAGGGGATCTTAAGCCACCTGAATGAACTGATTGCAAGTTCACCTCAACGTTAATGGTACCTCAGGTAAGTCTTGAATTTAAGGTTATATCGAAATACCGGCCCTAGGTTGAAAAATTTATTACAAAGCAGTTATAATTCCAAACGTGCTCCATGAATTAATTAACGACAAATCCTTTTTTCTAAAATGTGGTTGTACTAATATTTGTTATTTCGTTGGTGGAAGATTTTCATTACTTATCATTATTTATACCGCCCAACACTCGATGTTAATTAAACCATCTTTATTTAATAAAGTAACCAGCAACAATATTGTACCTACCTATTTTTTTTTTTTTTAGTTAGAGGTCTTAGCACTCTGATTGTATTATTTTGTCTATAACACCAATAAGTGAACTTCCAAGTTAAGTCATAGTTAAACTGGTGGCGCCCAGATATAAAGTTGTATACAGGAAATCCACTGACCTAGGCCTCCTTCTGATGCTGACTAGCCATACGCAAGTATATACGTAATCGTGAAAGAAATACGTTTTAGAGTTCGGTTATTCCTCCGCGAGTCAAAAGATGACACTTTTGACAGGAGCTCACGTGATCTTTTAT
Organism: Ceutorhynchus assimilis; assembly: GCA_917834065.1. Taxonomy (NCBI): domain Eukaryota; kingdom Metazoa; phylum Arthropoda; class Insecta; order Coleoptera; family Curculionidae; genus Ceutorhynchus; species Ceutorhynchus assimilis. The sequence continues at coordinate 65,270,691 of OU892277.1, forward strand.
ATGAAGTTATAGAACTGATCACGTGGGACCAGTCATCTGTTTACTCGCGGAGGATCAACCGAACTCCTGTCTCTTCAAGGATGGTAGAGAGAATGGGTTCATGATTAACAACACTTGATTTTAGAAATTAAAAAACCGATCTCACAATCAATAGAATTTAACCACTTTGTTAACGTAGCAATATGAGGTAAATTCGATTGAACAAACGCATAGGCACGTAGAGAATGAAAATTGAGAGTGAGCAAATTTTTTCATTTCGTCTGAAAACCATTTTTGAGTTTTATTTTCTATGGAATTTTTTACCTCATATTTAAATAAATCCAATTGAACTTTCAAAATTGTTCATGAGAATATCTTCAACTTGCGAGGAATATTTTTTGTTACCTTTGAGATGCTTGATGAAATGTTTCATAGATTTTAATCTAATACTTCTCCTTTTAACCTTAAGCTTTAAATTTTTAAGTTCTTTGCGCAACCTCATTTCTTTTTCAGTTTTTCTGTTTGATGTTGCGTTGAAACATCACATACGATTCGCTCATTTCCTGATGAACTTTAGAAAAAATATTGATGGGTATCTTTAGATTATTAATTTCCAATCAGAATGGCAATAGGTACCTGTCTTTCTGCCATAGACAAATTCTCCATACAAGATTTGTTGCCATATTCTTGATAGGTTTATCAAAAAAAAGGGACTTCTAGTTAAAAATCTCCTTTTTTGAGACTATGTTTCAACATATGTCAAGGAAACTTAAAAACGGAAGGAACTGCATCCCGTTTTAAAATATTTCTTTTTAAAGAAGATTCCAAATAATAATTTTTCTTGAAATGTTCACTACACAGTACAGTTGTAGAAGTGGGTTTAAAGTTTCTCTAGCAGCTGCTTGCACCCACTATCTATTTTTTTCCTGATCTATGGAAATCGGTATTTAATTTACTAAAAATTAACACGTGAGATTGAATTTTATCATATTTGAAAATAAACATAAACTAGGTACCATTATTCAAAATCATTGTAGTGAAGAGGTTATGTAGGTACCTATTCTATTGTTTTTTTCACAAAAATTGCCACTTACTTATGGAATTTAACGATTTCAGCAGGAGTCCATTCATTTGAACAGCCACACACAAAAAAAAATATTTAATCATTTTAAAATAAAAACTAATAAAAAACACCAAAAACTGAGATAAACACGTAAAGGTTACACATAAATCAATGAGCTGAATAATTCAATGAGCTAAACACAGACGAGTAACCACCTTCCAGCAGTCGTCCTTGTCTAACAGTGTGGCTCACATTTTGACGGCAACGCGCACCTGCGAGCGCATTCCAGTTGTTTTGCTTATTTCAATGGTTGAGGGTTATGCTCCAAGTACTGTCTGTCGGAACAAATGGGAGAAAGACTTCATATTGGAGGCAAACACCGGGACTCAGACAGTCAAAAAGGTTTATTACCTTTTCAGCAAAAAGAGCTGAACAGCTCCTAAACATGAGCAGACCAGACATCAGATTGGTGGTAGGACTGCTCACAGGACACTGCCTAGTAAAATACCATTTAAGGTTAATGGGCAGAGCGGAAGACGATCTCTGCAGATTCTGCTCAGACGCAATAGAGACCGCAGAGCACCTGCTCTGCAAATGTCCAGCCCAATTCTGCAAGAGGCTCATATTCCTCGAGGGGGCAACACTGTCACCAGAAGAAGTAGGCCAACTGACACCCAGGAAAATAGCTTCCTTTGGCAGAAGTCTATGCTTCCTGGAGACAACTTGAGATGTAGAGTCACGTACAAAATATCTGCAAAGGTAGCAGTGCTGAGCGGCTGAAAAGCCGAAACGACTTCCCCGCAATCTAAAATCTACTGTCTGTCGGCCTTCGGCTCTGTCCGACGCTTCCGCCCGAAGGATCCACAAATCGGGCTATTCCAACAATATAGATAGCAGGAGGGTCTTGAACGACTAGTTAAACTGCAATTTTTTTAATCTTGGGGTATCGGTCCAAAGAAGGGTTTGTAAATGAAAAGCCTTTTTAGCTACTCCAAGCTTTCGAAAACGTTTATTTTCTTCTTCAGGGCTAAAATATGGAAATTATTGTCAATTTAATTGATATTAAGTATTAAATTTGTACTCATTGCTACTTGCTTAATTGTTGGGATTCTCACTTTCAAAAACAGAACACATCTTCGTACTTTTACATTTTTCTTAGTAAGGTAACTAATAATCAACAAGCTGTGTGTGGTATTGGGGGCTATCTAATTATATCTAATACAGGTAAATCAGGAATGGATTCATTTGTTTCGCATTTGTTTACATGAACATAAAAAACCTAAGAATTTGTTATTTTAAACGAACGCCCTATCTGAAGCCTGGATTTTCTATTATATGCTAAACTGAGGGTTGAGGTACAGATAAGGATGAGATTCCTTGTGATAAGTGATTATTGTTGTTATTACTGTTATTTTCCGAGAAAAACTTTTCCATCGAACTAAGTACAAAGAACAGATGGAACATAGAATGTATCCAGTCCCTTGAAGCAAACACCATTAAATGGTTCACAGACGGCTCCACAACTGCTGAGGGGCGGAGTATTCGGGCCACGAACTAGATACTCGGAGCCAATGGGCAAATCACCAAGCATATTCCAAGCGGAACTTCATGCGATCGGAAAATGCGTTCACTTCAACCTGAACAGAAGGTACCGAAAACGAGAAATTGTAATAATGTCTGACAGCCAAGCAGATATCAAAGCATTGAGCTCGCCGGTAATCAATTCTAAGATAGTATGGGAATGTCTACAGAAACTCAATGAGCTGGGGAAGGAAAACAAAGTAACCCTACTCTGGGTTCCTGGAAACAAAGGAGTCGAGGGCAATGAATGCGCAGACGAACTTGCAAAAATGGGAGCGGCCACTCCCTTCACTGGGCCAGAACCATTCTGCGGCGTCGGAAATGCGCGCCTCCAAGAAATCCTCAAAAAGGAAGAGAACCGGCTAAGGAACAAACAATGGCTAGACCAACCAGGACTACGACAGGCTAAAGATCTACTGGGTAGTTACAACAAAAATTATCTGAACTGCTGGTCAACCTTAGCACGAAAAGTCTCAAAACTCTAACCGGGTTTCTCTCGGGACATTGCAGACTGAATAAGCACCTACATAATCTGGGGTTGGAAGAAGGTAACACTTGAAGATTCTGTGAAGACGGTGAAGAAACACCTCACCATCTTCTACTGAACTGCGATGCCGTAAGCTGCTCAAGAATGAAGAACCTGGGAAGTCACCTTATACAGATGGAAGACATTCCAGCCCTGGAACCGCTATACATCCTAAAATGCCTAAAGGACCTAGGACTAGAGGGGCTGCTTTAAGCAGGAAACCCGAACTTAGCAGCAGAAGGAGGGGTACAATAGATCAACCTTGGTCGCAATGCAACTGACACCACATACATACATACATACATACATACATACATACATACATACATACATACATACATACATACATACATACATACATACATACATACATACATACATACATACATACATACATACATACTATACATACATACATACATACATATATATATACATACATATATACATACATACTATTATTGAATGTTAAAATGTTAGAGTAGATAACACTAAAGGCCGTTTTACAGCTTGCAATTCTCATCCGGTCAACTCGGCGATGCCAAGCCGGCGACGGTCAACTCAGCGATGCCAAGTCGGCGATGGTCATCTCGGCGATGGTAAACTCGGCGACGGTCCACTCGGCGAAAACATACAGTAATAATGCAATGCAAATAATTCTTTCAGAAAAGGCATAGGTACCAGTTGTTGTCATGGATCTTCTACCAAGAAATCTATTACCTATTATTGTAATGAGCGATACAAATCTGGTCACATCAGTCAGGTGATCAGAATTTTTAGGAATTAAACTGGTCACAGGTCGAAGAAACTACCTGGATACACATAATGAAACTGGACACGTTTTATTATGGTACAGAAATGTATTTAATATTAGTACATACATATTAAGAAAAATACAAAAACAATTATTCGTATTTTATTGTAGTACAATATACAGGGTGGCGCAAAATGAACGTTATAATTTAAATGCTTTATAACTTTTTCATTTTTAAGTGAATTGTTAATATATTTTCTTTTAACACAGTTTATGAATGGAGAAAATTTTTGACACAAATGTGAAAAATTACATCTTGCAAGTATCTGCCATTTTCTGCTTCGCAAAGTCGTGCCTTTTCCGACAGAATGTTGCATGACTTTTTGTAAAATTTCAGGAGTTATGGCACGGATTTCATTACATAGTCTTCCGGCACCACGGAGGTTCCTTACTGAACCTTGTTGCTGAAAATTTGCAACCAGACGATTTATTGTTAGCACGGAGGCTCTAACACGCACATTAAAATACCGACGATATGCACGCTGCGTAAGAACAATTATTGAGTCTCCATTGGCAAAGTAAAATTTATTGATTTTTATTCGTTGTTGTTTAGTGTATTGTTCCATTTTAAATTCCCCAAGTTTTCTTTACAAAATTCTGAAATGAAAGAGGAATTAAAAATTTTAATAAAAAAGTTATAAAACAATCAAATCATAACGTTCATTTTGCGCCACCCTGTATTAGACTGTGAGATAGGGGCTGTTTAGTGGAGTAATTTTTTTTTGTCTGGCATTTTGAGGGCTCTTTGTGGCTACTAAGCTGATGAGAATATAGGTGATTTTAGTGCCTGCCTCCCGTTCGAAAATTTGCAGAAGAAAAAAATTGATTTACATAAAGATTTTTTTTAATGATCTCAAATTTTCTGGCTTTTAAATAAAAGATTAACATTGATGAATAATTCACCCATGAAAAATACCAGATGCTTTTCAATAGCTGAAAAAGTGGGGATGGGTGTCAACTTCCAAGAGGAAAGAAAAAAACCTTCCGCGTTTCCTTTTTGTCTGGCAATCGAGAGAATAGAAGGTTTTGTTGTGAAAATAACGCTGAAAAACCGCCAGACGGTAATCACAGTTCGAAATGGAGTTTTCCGGCGAAACATTCTGTGGACGTATCGAACAGGGGGCAGGCATTAAAACCACTTATATTCTCATCCTCTAACTAGCCACATTCATCCCTCAAAATGCCAGACAAAAAAAAAAATGACTCCACTAAACAGGCCCTATCTCAGGGTCTATAGGTATATGTGATACAGTTTTTACAAAATGTAGAGTGCTAATCTTATTGTCCTTGAGGTCTAATAAAAGATTCTCCAAAAGGCGTTTTTTTCCTAGAGTATGCAAATTTCTTGATTTTAAAGTAGTAAGTATTGATACTATTTCATTTTATATACACCTCATTTTGAAATTTTGTTAGCACTGTCAGAAAATCGAAAATTGATGGAGAAGAATAGTGAAATGAGTTGTTGAAGTGGGAATGGAACAATTCGCAAGCGTTTGTTATTTTGTTCAATTCGGCGCTAAATTCAAATGAAGAAAAGTCACTAACAAAATTTTTGTCTAGGAGAACCATGCCAAAACATAATCGCAAGCAACTTCCGATTTTAGAACTTTTTGTTGATGTGGCCACTTTCGAGCATATTTGATAGTTACCTGAAGTTACCAAAGGGGGAAAACATTAAAATTCATTACGCCCATTATAATTACCTACCTGCTTACTCGTACCTACATCCTATAAATACTGGTGATATTCAGTTTCCTTAATATTCCGAATTCATCTCAGAAGTAAAGACATTGTGTGTAATTTTGTTTGTGTGTGAATTTTTTAATTATTCATACTCAAATTGGAAAATAAAGTTCTTAGCCAAAGGGGTCACGACAAGTACTCCTGGGATGGCTACTTATACACGAATGATAAAACGAACACCATCCAATTCTGGCGCTGTGAAAACAAGCACGAAGGATGCAGAGAATATGGACCAATATTATGGATGGTTTTTTCAAATGTATCCGAAATGAACACACATGTAGTACGGTAGCAAATGCTGCAAATGTTGTTCTGCAAAAAATGAATACCACTGTGAAGTACCTAGCCGCGACAACGATGGAGAATCCTGCCCAAATCAGAGGACGAGTTTTGGAGAATGTCCCAGCTGCGGTTAAAGGAATTCTTCCCAGTTGCAGTGTTATGCGGAGAAACATTCAAAGAATAAAAGTAACCATGTCCAAAGCACCCGCCAATCCAGAAACCCTTAGTGAAATTATCATTTCAGAAGTGTACTCGCAATATGAGTACAGCCCTAGTGAATTTGAAAATTTTTTGCTGGCAGATTCCGGAAGAGATCAGGTGGATCCACATCGAATTTTAATATTTGGTAGACAATACCATGCAACATGGAGTGCAAGCATGAAAGAATTATTTGTTGACGGCACATTCTTATTGTGTCCTGCACTTTTTGCTCAAATATTTGTTGTTCTGGCAAGAAAAGATACGCATGAAGAGAAGGGTCCAGTTTTTCCTGTACTATATTGTTTGCTGCCCAATAAAAGCGCAGAAACATATCTCAAATTGTCTAACATGATAAAAGTTCTTTGGCCGCAATTAAATCCGAAAAGTATCAGTGTCGACTTTGAATTGGCAATTTACCAGGCCGTAAGACAAGTTTTCCCAGAAGCCGAAATTAGAGGATGCTTATTCCACTTGGTAAAAAATCTTCGAAAGCATTTATCTTCTTGCAATCTCCTAGGAATGTACAATACTGATCCCGAATTTGCACTACAAGCAAAAATGGTAACATCATTTGCATTTGTCCCAGAAGAGGATGTGATTGATGCCATTGCCGAATTGGAAAATGAGTTGCCAGAAATATTAGAACCAATTCTAGAATGGTTTACCATAAATTATATCGTTTGACTTGGGAATAATGGAACCAGAGCGCCAGGAACGTTTCCATCAGCAGTTTGGTCCGTTTATTTTCGAATATTGAACGGAAGAGATAGGACAAATAATTTTGCAGAAGCATGTCATCGCAAGATTCAACTGGCTTTCGGTTCTGGCATTGCTTATGGACGTTCATAGAAAATTTAAAAAAGGTTCAGTCTTCGCACGATGCGGACTATGAACGTGCACTTGCCGGGCGCAATGGCGCTTCAAAAAGGAGACGTTATGAGGAAGCCGACGAGAGGATTTTGAATAAAGTGGCCAATAATAACGTACAAAACCCCATTGAATTCATGTAGGTCCCAGCGTATAAAGTACCTCACCCATCCAGATCGGTTTCGGTAACAATCACGTCGGTACTGACGGAGGCAGAGTAGCAGGTAGCTGCTGGTTAGGTCGGTGTCGCAGGATGGAATGGATGGAGTGTCTCTTCACAAAAGCTTGACGGGAGCCACGAAACAATTATTTATATGCGACGTTGCTATTTTCATGTTTGGACTGGAATCAGCGCCACGCCACGCCACAACAGTTGTTTATTATTATTACACTGGCCTTTTGAGTTGACAGAAAATAGAATAACCTTTTATAATTGTAGGTACGGCTTATGATTGAATAAATTGAATAAATTGAAAATTGAAACTTCAAATTGTGTGAAAAGTGGCCCTTTCCGCACTAGTTAGGAAATATACTTTTCTCGTGTTAGGAACACCATTCTTCCCGTGCGGAAAAAATTACTCTTTGTGTATGTCAAAAGTTTTTTTTTTCCGCACGTTCGTAGGAAAAAACGGTTCCAACTTTCGTCAAAAATCATTATCTGCAAGAGTAAAAGGTAAATTCTTTTCTCCTTGCAAGAAATGCTGTTCTCGTCACTCGTTAAACGTTAAACATTATAGATACTATTGTCTGCAGTCGTTAGGAAAATAGCAAATAGCTATAGTGTATAATTATAATATGTATAACAATAACAGAAGCAAAGTTTGCAAACATTATTCAGTAATTAATTAAAATTGAATTTTGTAAGCAACTGAATGCAATTTATAATAAGGAATTTCAAATAATAAACTTGATTTGCATGATAAGCCTCTTTATAATTTTCCCTTCATCAATTTTTTTTATTAATCATTAAATTCCTTTATAATGTAATCATTTGCCTCCAAATTATCTAATCTAATATATATAATCCTGGTGTCACAGTGTTTGTAACAATACTCATCTGAAACGGCTTGACCGATTTTTATGAAAGGACCACGCACAAAACTTATGGAAAAGTGGTTCCGGTCAAATTCAATAAAATCTTAGTATGATATAGTTCATGACCTTCTGATCAAATTTCATCATTGCCACAAAAAAATCGTTCGAGCCGTTTTCGAGTTATAAGCTTTTCAAGATGACTGAACAAGGTCAAATTAAAGACTGATTGAATTTTCACATTTCCTTGATATTTAATGATAATCAAATAAGCCTAATAAAAATAGTTTATAAACATTGTGATCAACATAAATAGTGCTACATTTGGTCTAATATTAAACAGTGGTATATTATTATATCCACTTTCGACTAACAGACACAGAAACTACTCCATATACGCGCCTTGCAAAATACAATTTTAACTTAATCTGATATTATCTACAAAAAAGTGAGTACTTTTTTAATAAAAGATCTTTTAAGTAAATTTCAATACTTATATATTTCCACTATTTTTTGCTAAACTTTTAACATGTTTCGCTAAACTTTAGCTTCATCAGAAAGATTTAAAAAAATTAAATGTAGACATAAACTTTTATGTCGAACTTTTATGAAATTGACAAATATAAAAAAGTACTTTTTTTTGTAAAATAACTAAATACTATACTAAGAAAGATGATGAGCTATATGGGTGTCCACCATTATATATTGTAATAGAAATAAAAAAGCACTTACTTATGTCCAGATATTATCGAATGTAATACCACAAGAGGTTTCAGGATTACCGGATGATACTTTTACCTGTCACGAAACGCGTGACGCAGCAACACCACGACTCCGAAGGAGGAGTGGTGTTGCTGGTAACGCGTTGAGTGTCAGGTGAAAGTATTAGGTAATCCTGAAACATCGAGTGGTATTCAAAAGGTTATACAACGAACTAAACTTTAATACACTGTACATTATTCCCATAAATCCCATATGACATGAGAGGCTTAATAAGTGATAAGCCTTTTGGGATTATCGCGCTTGGTGGCAATATTTATAGCAAATTCTATTATAGAAAAAGCTTTATTTCATCTCTTATTCATCTAGAAGAATGCTATACCTACCTGAAATTCCTACTGAAAACGCAAGTGTGATAAATCTTCAAAAATGTAACTAAATGTGCTACTCAAAGCCCAAATAATAATAAGTATTTATAGGCCACCGATAAGAAAAAATAAAGTTAAGGTGGTGGCCAAAAGACGAAACGTCGGATAGCAAATCTGAGAGCACAATCACGTATTTTTTTTTTAAGGAAAAGCCATACAATCTGTTTTAAAGTAATTCTAAGAAAAAATAATATAGATTTTTGAAAATTCCGGGTCTCTCCAGGTATTTCCAGAGCTTCTCTAAATAGTCCAGGAGGCAGTGAAATTTTTGAGAACTTATTTTCCTAGTTGGTGTCTATTGAATAGTTTGTTCTCCTGGTAATACAAAACAATAATTTTTGAGTTAGGCTAAAATTTTCGGATGGGTTCACAAGATCAATGAAAAGTACACTTATTTTCCCAGACATAAATATTTCACATTTACTACAATAGAACATAAAGTATATGATAATAGCAATTTTGTTTTATCCCAGAGAGTGGAAAGTAAATCTGGCTGAAAATTTTCGATCTTCAATTTTTCACTTGCCAGACATATTATCCATACTCACAGATTAGCCGGACTATTTTTTTACGTAACTTCTCATTAGCAGACCCATTTTTATCACTGAAAAAAAGGGCCGCGCATTCGTAAGCTTTAACGCATTTTGCGCCTCAACCCATCGGAAAACCCCCTTTAAAAATATAGGATTTTTGCTTAGAATAACTAACCCTACAATTCTATCCATGTTGTCTGACTGGGAAAATAAGTACCGAAAATCGTCACTGCCTCCTAGACTACAGTGAGCACATAAAGATTGGAATCAAATCCATAAAAAATACAGAGTTGATTTTTTCCAAAAAATCTCTGACACGTCGTTTCTTGATTTTAGTGGCGGTTTTTTTTATCCTGATTTCGTGTATACAGGGTGACCCAAAAACAATTTATGACAGCTAACTTTATTTTTTTAAATAAAAACACCAATTTTTTATTTCATTTTTAAATACTTTGTTAAATTCTGTACATATTTCAGCTTTCATGTCCTATACCTATCTTCAACTGTTTCGGAAATATTGACAGTTGAAAATTGACTTTTTTGCAACTTTGAAAGGCTGTGAAACCTGAACAGTTAATTTTAGAGAAAAACCGATCATACATTCTTGTCTTAGTTTTCCATAAATTATCATTTGACACCAACTTTGAATTTAATCCATGATTAAAAATTCCGGGTAAATTCAATCCCCGGTTAAATTCAAAGTTGGTTTCTAACGATAGCTTATGAAAAACTGAAGATGAGAATGTAAAATTGATTTTGCTGTGAAATTAAGCGTTTAGGTTTTACAGCCTGTCAAAGTTGCAAAAAAGTCAATTTTCAACTGTCAATATTTCCGAAACAGTTGAAGATAAGTATAGGACATGATATATAAAATGGGTTCAGAATTTAATGTAGAATTTGAAAATAAAATAAAAAATTAGTGTTTTTATTTAAAAAAATCAAGTTTCCTGTCATAACTAGTTTTTGGGCCACCCTGTATACATGAAATTATCATCAAAAAAATGGCCACTAAAATCAAAAATCGATGTATCCGAGGTTTTTTGAAAAAAATCAACCCTGTATTTTTTATGGATTTTATTCCAACCTTCACGTGCTCACTCTATAATAAATAATTACAATTTTTACAGTATATTGTTGATAAAATGATTGAAGCTTTCGCAGCCAGGTTGTCCTGAAGGTACTTTTGTTGGGGCTTGAAGGCCGTCTTAGATTATAATTTCCTCCAATCTACAATATGAAATTGGAAATTGATTCATTAAATTGAATTCATTGGTAATTTCGATCTACGCGGCCATCAAGTTCGAAAGAAAGTTGGTCCTCCTAAGGAGCATATTGTTGGCCACATAAATGCGCCACTTTGCCCCACTTATTTATCTTCGTTACGTATCTCTTATAGTTATCAAGCTCCTAATAAAAAATATAACTTAAATATGAAAATCTATTGTCTATAATTTTACCTTGATCCGCAACCCGCCATCTTGAGAAGCTTATAACTCGAAAACGGCTCGAGCGATTTTTTGTGGCAATGATAAAATTTGATCAGGAGGTCATGAACTATATCATACTAAAATTTTATTGGATTTGACCGGAACCACTTTTCCATAAGTTTTATGCGTGGTCCTTTTGAGAGTGGTCCACCCACAACATTTTTTATTTTTATGTTTTTATGATGTGGGATTAAAAAATAAATACAAACCTAAATTTTCACTCTTCTACCACCAACCACTATTTTTTAATAGCGATATTAGCTGACCAGGGTACTCTTCTTTTCAATATAGTCGAGTTTTGCCAATTATCTACTAATAAAGCTGAAAATGTTTCAGTCGATCTGAAACCCTACCGGATTGAGAAAAGAACGTTGGGCGAGAATTTAAATGTGATTGGCAAAAGAGTTTTGAAGAGTTAAAATTAAACACAAACCACCATATAATTATGTTCAATAATATATTAGGTTTGTGTTTAATTTTAACTCTACAAAACTCCTTACCAATCACATTTGAATTATGGCTCAACATTCCATTCTCAATCCTGTAGGGTTTCAGATCGATTGAAACATTTTTAGTAGTGATGTGCAACTTGGACTCTTACTCTTTGTGTATGTCGAAAGTTTTTTTTCTCCGCACGTTCGTAAGAAAAAACGGTTCCAACTTTCGTCAAAAATCATTATCTGTAAGAGTAAAAGGTAAATTCTTTTCTCCTTGCAAGAAATGCAATCGATATCGAATGGATACTTGAACTAAATGTATCGGATACCTATGTGTTGGGATTGTTGAGAATTGGGATTGGGAATTACGCATAACTAGCGGGAAATCCCACAGAAAACATTCACAAAGTTTATGTAATTGAAGCATAGCGCACGGATTTCGTACGAATTACAAATCTGCACGCTGCATGATTACAGATTTCTGTAAATTTTGAAGGATTTTAAAATATTACCGCTACTCGCTAGACGTTATTATTGCGGATTCACTCTGAGGATAGTGGAGCGTGAGAAAAAAAAGTATCCAAAGTATCCAAGCATTTAAAAAGAAGGTATCGGATACTTCAAATTTAGCAAAGATCACTGACTGAGCCACAGCAACGCGTGGCCGGGTCAGCTAGTATAATATACAAATAACAAAAACCTGTAATATTACTGATAAGGTCTAACAAAATAAACTACTTTGACGTCAATTTGGCAGGCCAGCAGTCCTTGCCTTAACATTTAAGAATCGTTTAGTGGCTCCCGCCAAGCTCTTGTTGTCCCTTCTAGGCCGGGATCGCTTCTTAAATAGAGAAGCCACGGTGGTGGGGAAGCGTCGGTATTGGGAGCACTAGTGGGAGAAACGGTAAAGTAGTGCTGCTTGCATCGCGCGATATTGTACCGAAATCCTGTGGCTGAAACGACACCAGCTGATCGCTAAGTGCAAGAACCCTCGGAAAACCCTACTTTAATTTGTCCATTGATTAGGAGAATATGACAAATAGAGAGATATTGGAAATCAAATAAAGGCGGGCAATAATAAAAGCGACGTTATTTTGACATTTGCGCATGCGTAGATGTATGTTTTAAATACGGCATCCTTTATTAAAATACTGCCTTCTTATATTAGACGACGAATTCTGTCTGTCCCTATTTTGCCTTTATTTAATATTTTGAAGTAGAGGAGATCCTTCAAATGTGCAGCGTTTCCTAATTGAGGTGTTTTTCATCAAATTTTGAGATACCTTTGAACCATGAACCTGAATTTTCCCATGATTTTATCTGTTTTTGTTGTGAACTTACAATTCATTTACAATATAATATATGTGAATTGAAAAAAGTCAAAGTCTTTTCGGAAGTTCTAAATGCCATGGAATTACGATTTTGGGAGATTATCCATATAAATGCAGATTTTTGTCTTCTCAATCTGAAAATTTGACATGACATAACCCAAGAAATTTGTTTGTTGTGAATTTTATATTTTGTTTAATTTGCGGACCGGTTTATTGTTTAAATTTAAAATAGAAAGCTTATTATTCCAACTTAAATAAAGAAGGTGTATTAGCTTAGTTTTCACAAAAACACCACGGAAACTGGGTCAATCTAAGCTGTACAAATTAACACCACAGAACACACTTGATGGAAGAAAAGTTTTACATATTATGAAATTACAGGGAAAAAATATCTTAGAGCGTATGTTTATGTCAAGATAAAGGTTGAATTGGTTACCCAATTCCAATAACTCTTTGAAAGAATGCCCAATAGAGGACACGCAGTAATGAAATATAGCCTGCTTTTATTATAGGGTGTCACTATTTCCGACATCCAATATCTCTCTTATGACTTCGCGATATTTCATTAACTAGCTTTAGCGTGACTGAATATGCGGAACGGAGAAACAGGATACAAATCTAGTCACTTCTTCACACACCACAATCAGGATTCGACACTGCAGACACAATTTTTGAAATAGAAAGTTGTAATATATCTTATTTTGGAAAAGAATATTTTTCTTCTGTCTGTAAAATTAAGTCTATTTCAAAAACTCTGATAGACCGTCTGAGACTGCTACTGCATTTTCAAATGCCCGTGGTTCTATCAATGGTTTTTTCACATCGCAGCAAAAACATACTATAAAATGACCTGATATTAAATTACCGGTATTCAACGGCTCTTATAAAAAGTGACTTGAATTTAGGGAAACCTTTCAAGCTATTGTCGATGCATATTTGAATTTGTCTCTCAGTGCTTCTTGGGCCTTGTATGGTACCTATGCCATAATGCTTTTTATTACGATAAAATATTCAGAACTAAAGCCAGGGAAAATTCAAATGCCGCTCTATTTGAATCCAAAAAACGACGGTATATTTTTTTCAGTTCTTTCGAAAACGGCGCACAAAGTATAACGGACGCACAGGCGGGGTTAAATTTTTAATTCGTAATATTTCCCTTTACGCCAGAAACAGAGAAATCTCGTACGGATCTTCTCGAATCATAAATCTAGCAGATCGCTGTTTTATTATTTCCCGGGCCCTTAAAACTGATTTATTATTAATCTTTTCGTTGGGATTGGAGGAGCAATTTTCTCACCCTGTCAGCCCAAATGTTAATATAAGCGACCACATTTTTTTTTTTGCTGACAAAACAGATTGGGGCATTTTTCTGCTTTATTGCCAATCATTTTATTTCGATTATAAGAATATTTTTAAAAAAATCACGTGCAACGCACAAAAAAATCTATGGGGCCGAAAGGCATACCACATTTTATCTTCAAGAAATTGCAAACTTCATTTCACAACTTTATTATGATTTTTTTACGGAAAAATAAAAGGGACTAAAGGGTGTCGCTATAATTTACGATGTCAAATTTGTCTACTTCAAATGTCAAATTAGATCATTTCTCTGCTCGAAACATGGACACTCGTGTAAACGAGCAGACAAGTCAATTTGATAAGTCTTAGGTGCTTATTTTTATTTATGCTGGTCATTTATACAATAATGTAAATCATACTACTTTGGGCAATTTTTGTTTGAATGTCTGAGAGACAGATTGGTTTGTAGTATCAGTTTCTTAGCAATTAAGCGTGTTGGGCGCTTTTGTATGGAAGCGAAGTAGTTCGGCAATCGGTTTCTTATCCTACTGTTATCTTGGGCGCCACCCTCAGCTTGCCTGCAGGGACAGTTCCGAGAGAACGTACCCACTCTGCGACATCTTGAGCAAAACGAGACAGGTTTTCCGGTGCACGCGTCGCGACGGTCCAGCCTCTTTCAGCTTCTTTCACAGTTTTCGTGGCTGTCTTGGCGTTCATGGATGCCGGAGCGGCGTCTCGTAATTCCACCAACGAAGAGAAGTATGGTTTTACGTTGGGGTTCAGGCGTGAGTTTGGGTCAATTGCGTCCGTCAACGGCATTCCTGTCAGTAGTACAGCAACACGGGTTTCATTACAAAAATCCGACCATAACCTCAATCTTTCATTCTTGACACGTGGTGGATGCGCCGTCGTTGACACGAAGGTGGATGCGCCGCCATGGCCCCATCTTGTCGACAGATGGCGCCATGGGACCTGCTCCCGTGGGGCTCTGCCCACTAAAAAGGGGGCCCGCAGGGCTCCGCCCCCCAAAAAGGGGCCCCCGGATTTTATCATGGGTACCAGAAAAAGGGGAGGGGGGAAATGTTTTCCCGCCATCTTGTCAACCGTCACCTGTCAAACGTCATCTGTCAAACGTCATCTGTCAAACGTCACCTGTCGAACATCATCTGTCAAACGTCATCTGTCAAACGTCATGGCGTCATAGCGGGAGGTTTGAGTTGTTTCGGGTTCTATGATGACGTCATACCGGGTGAGTGCGGTGAATTCTTGCAATTGATCGACAGGAAGGGTTTAAAATTACAGGTTCCTGTAATATGGAGTGTGCGTGGAAGGGATTGTTTTGAGTCGTTTCAAAATCGCTACGTATAGTTAATTATGGTTCGGGTAATTACAGGTTCCTGTAATATGGAGTTTGCGTGGAAGGGATTGTTTTGAGTTGTTCCGAAATCGCTACGTGTAGTTAATTATGGTTCGGGTAATTACAGGTTTCTGTAATATGAAGTGTGCGTGGAAGGGATTGTTTTGAGTCGTTTCGAAATCGCTACGTATATTTAATTATGGTTCGGGTTCTGTGATGACGTCATAGCGACCTGGGTCACGTCTGTGGCGCCATCTAGAGTACATAGTGCAAAGTTCGATTCATGGTTCAGGTTCTGTGATGACGTCATAGCGACCTGGGTCACGTCCGTGGCGCCATTTAGAGTACATAGTGCAAAGTTCGATTCAGGGTTCGGGTTCTGTGATGACGTCATAGCGACCTGGGTCACGTCCGTGGCGCCATTTAGAGTACATAGTGCAAAGTTCGATTCAGGGTTCGGGTTCTGTGATGACGTCATAGCGACCTGGGTCACGTGGGTTTCGTCAGTGCGGGTCCGTGGCGCCATCTAGAGTACATAGTGCAAAGTTCGATTCAGGGTTCGGGTTCTGTGATGAC
Source organism: Ceutorhynchus assimilis (assembly GCA_917834065.1). NCBI lineage: Eukaryota > Metazoa > Arthropoda > Insecta > Coleoptera > Curculionidae > Ceutorhynchus > Ceutorhynchus assimilis. The sequence goes on from OU892277.1 coordinate 65,286,947, forward strand.
GTCATAGCGACCTGGGTCACGTGGGTTACGTCAGTGCGGGTCCGTGGCGCCATCTAGAGTACATAGTGCAAAGTTCGATTCAGGGTTCGGGTTCTGTGATGACGTCATAGCGACCTGGGTCACGTCAGTGTGTGTCGGTAGCGTCATCTAGCGTACATAGTGTGTATGCATCGTGAATCATCACGTCGCTGACGTTTGATGGGAAAGGGGCCTCGTTTTTTTATTAAAAACATACATTTTTTAAGACAACGATTTCAAAAAGCGATATATGGTTTGATTGTCCTGCATCCTTCTGCCCTCTGTATATTATCGAATATTTACCATCAAGAAACTGCTTAATATGATCTTCTAATCATTTTGGTGGTACGTCTTGGGAGAAACACTGTGTTATCGTCAAATTCAACGAGTAGGCTCTTGGGTACTTTCTACCAGGCTCCAAGACTTGTAATTTTCTCAGTGTTTTTAATCCTTTGCTTTGAAAGATAGGTCTTGTTATTGATTGATTTCGAATCCATACCTAAAATATTCCACAATTGTATCGATTACCTAAGTATATAAGATATTTACTTACTTGGTTAAAATAATAATTACTGTGCAATAGTTTTATAATGCTCACTGTTGACTAGAAAGGATACAACACTGTCGTACACTTCTTTTGATTCGAACTTCGCTTGAAATCTGTTGATCTACCTCAATTTGTATAGTTTATTGGTTCCAGTAAAGATTTGCAATTATTTTGAGGTCTCTATCGTAGAAAATATTGAGTACTCTCACCTTCTACCAGGTCTTATAATTTTCTCAGTGTTTTTGATCCTTTGTTATAAAAAGACAGGTCATGTTGATTGATTGATTTCAAATCCATATCTAAAATATTCCATAATTGTATCGATATTAGTATATAAGATATTCACTTAATTGGTTAAAATAATAATTGTTGTGCAATAATTTTATAGTTCAACGAGTTTCAAACAAGACTAAAAGAGCTTAGTTATTATAAAATCCGATTTAAACTTCGAAGTAAATACCACATACAAAAAACGTCGCCAAATTATTGGGTACTTTCACTTTCTACCAGGACTTTCACTTTCTATCAGGCTTCAGGTCTTGTAATTTTCTCAGTGTTTTTAATCCTTTGCTATGAAAAGGCAGGTCTTGTTGTTGATCGATATTAGTATATAAGATATTTACTTACTTGGTTAAAATCAAATTATTTTTTGTGCAATAATATTATATTTTTCGCTGTTGACGAGTTTGAGCGAGACTGAAAGAAGCTTGTTATTATAAAATCCGATTTAAACTTCGAAGTATATATCACATACAAAAAGCACCGCCAAATGTAAACGCTTAATCGACAGTTTTTTTATCTGAATTATATCAGGACCGTTCGCAGAAACCGCCCGAGAAAAACAACAACACATTTTAAAGATATTTTTTAGTTTAAGGCGTCATTATTAAGTTAGATATTAATATGTCCATTTTTATTTTAAAAAAGACGACAAATTCAAACAATTTATCAAAATTTAAAAGAATAGATTTAAATTAGCATCGTTGACATTTTATGAGCCAATAACCTTATGCAATACCAAATTTCAGTGGATACATTGCTCGTAAAAGATGAGGACTCAATTTTTATTCTCCGTACAAAACGCGCAGCATCCAGTACCAGTACTTTGAGCCTGGATTTTCAAAGTTTAGTTTTTTTGTGCGATAAGTGTCGGTTTCGAAAAACTGTGAGTACTATTTTTAAATATCTAAGTGATGTAGGCTAAATCATGCCCTGAGACATATTTTGAATTAACACAAACCTCGATTTTTTAATTATTTTTATTTTCATTAACACATAAACATATTGTTTGTTTTTTAAAAATACAGACAACCCTGAGTACCTATTTCTTAATTTAATTCCAATAGTTTTTTTCGGAGCAACTTGAATTTACTTTTTCACTTACATTTGCACAAAACTCAAATTTCTTTTTCTAAAATTTAGGTAGGTAAACAGCGAATTTTTAATTTTGTGCACAAAATCGTTCACCAGGAAGGAGATAACCTGAAACATCATGGGGATTGCTAAAAATCTTCCAAGATCTGTAACCAATGTGGTGGGATTTTTAAATAAGAGGGTGCTATCCAACAACACCAAAACACCCAGCTCCAAGAGAGCCTCCAAACGAAAGGCTGGAGATCCCGTCGCCCCCATGATGAAACAAGCTAGACTTTTGCTGGTAAGTTGACATTAATCGAATTTTTTAAATCTAATTTAATTATTTTCAGGACTTTCAGTATCAGCCACATGCCGGTGGTGTGAGGATTGTGACTTGGAGACTCCGATAAATCAATGGGTTGGTCATCTTCGGTGTCTCTAGCACCGAGCCAACACCTGTTGAAGCAGCAGGAAGACGTTAGTACTGTCAAAACATCTTTCAAGAACCGAATTGCAACATAGCGGCTTTCATCAGAGCAGGACCCTATCAGCGTGAAGCACGTTTTGAAATTAGCTGTGGCATACCTATCCAGTATTAGGACGGACGGAGGACTGAATGATTTTATGACACACTTACCAGGATCACTCAACATGTTGAGTGCGGGTGAACGCGGTCATTCTCACATAAGGAATACGGGAGTGTAGAGTTGAGAGACAAGAAGAAAAATGTAAATCAAGTTTCTCCTACCCTACGAGTCGTGCGTCTAAAGTGAAGGTTTTGCTGTTGACGGTGCTGTCTTAAGATTTCGTTGCAACATAATAATTAAAAATTGAAATTTTTTCAACGCGAAAGGAACCTAACAGAAAATTTACTAGTACAACTTCATAATTTAGGTTCTACGTTCGGGTTTTGCAAAATAATGAGATGGTATCCTTTTTTGTTCAACAAATTGTGAAAATTCGCAAGGCAAACAAAGTCGATTGGGTATATCAGTTTCACCCATACATGTGGGGCATGTATACTTAGTAGGGATTGGCATTGTAAACAGTATCAAGTCTATCAACGTAATGCTTCATTTCAATGAGAAAGTCTCCTGTTATACAATTTTGAAGTTTGATAATTATTACTAATGCGGCATGTTATAAACTCCTGTGATAACACTTGGTACTTTGAGAGACTTGGGTAGCATTCGAATACTACGTATTTTGAATCCTATTCGAATCCTGTATTGGAATCCTACGGAAAGAGACCCGACGTCGATTGAATCACAAAAAAATATAGTGCAACTTTGTGCTCATTATTATGCTGCTTTGATATTTTAAAAATTCCGAGTGCTGTCCAGAGATATCCGGAAAACCCCGAAATTCGTCAGAAATGATATTATTTTTCCAATACCGCTTGTCACAAATAGGCAATCCTCCTTACGCTTATAATCGTTGGTTTGTGTCAATATCGGCGCTTGTCAATAATGGGCACTCCTCTCGATGCTTATAATCCTTGGTTTGTGTCAATCAATAGCTGTCTTTCTCTGTTCCTTAACGTTACATCTTTCTTCTCTCTCGAGTAACGAAATTTGCCCGTGACGCGTTTCTCAAATCACTCTCCATATAAGTTGTATGATATTTATGTTAAGTGTGCGCTGGCGCTATTTGACTGTGGGTTTGGGTTGGTGGTATACAGAGATCAATGGTGGCTTCATCTCTATCATTCTCAGGAGAATAAAACATTTACTAAAGCTTATTTTCATTCTCAACAATCAGTGCCAATATGGTTAATAGGACTGTGAGTGCGACTACCATCTAAATTGTAGCAATATTCATAATCATAAAAATGAAATACGTCTTTATCGTCACCCTTGATTTTTTTTTTTTTTTTCAATAGATATTGAGTATTTAAATAGAAACAGATCCCAAATTTCCGCCTGCGAACGAAATCCGCGAACGTACTCCTCTGAAAGTAATTCGTATAAACTGCTAATTTCTCACATTCCTGAATATCTAGCTTGGAAGTACTGGAATACTTTTTTCCTCAACCCATGTTATTTGTGGATGAAATGATTTAAAAATTCCACCACATTGATTGCAGATCTTGGCAGATGTTCGGCAATTCCCATGACGTTACAGGTTATCCTGGTACTGGCAGATATGAATAGGCTTTTAGAGGGTTATGATCCTATTAATACTTATATTTAGAGCTTAAAGTTGTTGGAGCGTCCAGCCTGTAAGAGACATTGTTTAATACATAACACTGCAATTGAAATGATACACACCGCTTTCTTTTTCCTGGAATTCTGTGAACTTTTTGTTCAGGATGCCTGAAAACCCAAATGACCAAATTTATTTCTGAGCATGGGGTGGTAGTGGCAACCGGTATCTTTCTAGCACTTTACTGAGGCTATTTGGGCCCCTTATAGGCTACTTCCAGTTTCAACTTGAAAGTGGTTGTGTCATATTTTAGTCCTCTATGTTATTCCATAGTTACCGTGATTTGTTGAAGGAAAAACTAGTTCTAAAACCCCTTCTTCTCGTGTACGTGTACGCATGTTTGCTGAATTCGGTGGGTCGGTTGCTCAAGAATGTGCGAAGTTAGTTTTCTCATATCCTTGCGCTATTTAACTGTTTGCTCTAAATTATTTTTTCGCATACGCATTTTCTGCTATCCTGGTAAGTGTGTCATAAAATCATTCAGTCCTCCGTCCGTCCTAATACTGGGTAGGTATGCCACAGCTAATTTCAAAACGTGCTTCACGCTGATAGGGTCCTGCTCTGATGAAAGCCGCTATGTTGCAATTCGGTTCTTGAAAGATGTTTTGACAGTACTAACGCCTTCCTCCTGCTTCAACAGGTGTTGGCTCGGTGCTAGAGACACCGAAGATGACCAACCCATTGATTTAGCGGAGTCTCCAAGTCACAATCCTCACACCACCGGCATGTGGCTGATATTGAAAGTCCTGAAAATAATTAAATTAGATTTAAAAAATTCGATTAATGTCAACTTACCAGCAAAAGTCTAGCTTGTTTCATCATGGGGGCGACGGGATCTCCAGCCTTTCGTTTGGAGGCTCTCTTGAAACTGGGTGTTTTAGTGTTGTTGGATAGCCCCCTCTTCTTTAAAAATCCCACCACATTGGTTACAGATCTTGGAAGATGTTTAGCAATCCCCATGATGTTTCAGATTATCTCCTTCCTGGTGAACGATTTTGTGCACAAAATTAAAAATTCGCTGTTTACCTACCTAAATTTTAGAAAAAGAAATTTGAGTTTTGTGTAAATGTAAGTGAAAAAGTAAATTCAAGTTGCTCCGAAAAAAACTATTGGAATTAAATTAAGAAATAGGTACTCAGGGTTGTCTGTATTTTTAAAAAACAAACAATATGTTTATGTGTTAATGAAAATAAAAATAATTAAAAAATCGAGGTTTGTGTTAATTCAAAATATGTCTCAGGGCATGATTTATCCTACATCACTTAGATATTTAAAAATAGTACTCACAGTTTTTCGAAACCGACACTTATCGCACAAAAAAACTAAACTTTGAAAATCCAGGCTCAAAGTACTGGTACTGGATGCTGCGCGTTTTGTACAAAGAATAAAAATTGAATCCTCATCTTTTACGGGCAATGTATCCACTGAAATAAGGTTATTGGCTCATAAAATGTCAACGATGCTAATTTAAATCTATTCTTTTAAATTTTGATAAATCGTTTGAATTTGTCGTCTTTTTTAAAATAAAAATGGACATATTAATATCTAACTTAATAATGACGCCTTAAACTAAAAAATTATCTTTAAAATGTGTTGTTGTTTTTCTCGGGCGGTTTCTGCGAACGGTCCTGATATAATTCAGATAAAAAAACTGTCGATTAAGCGTTTACATTTGGCGGTGCTTTTTTTATGTGATATATACTTCGAAGTTTAAATCGGATTTTATAATAACAAGCTTCTTTCAGTCTCGCTCAAACTCGTCAACAGCGAAAAATATAATATTATTGCACAACAATTAATTTGATTTTAACCAAGTAAGTAAATATCTTATATACTAATATCAATCAACAACAAGACCTGTCTTTTCATAGCAAAGGATTAAAAACACTGAGAAAATTACAAGACCTGAAGCCTGATAGAAAGTGAAAGTCCTGGTAGAAAGTGAAAGTACCCAATATTTTGGCGACGTTTTTTGTATGTGGTATTTACTTCGAAGTTTAAATCGGATTTTATAATAACTAAGCTCTTTTAGTCTTGTTTGAAACTCGGTGAACTATAAAATTATTGCACAACAATTATTATTTTAACCAAGTAAGTGAATATCTTATATACTAATATCGATACAATTATGGAATATTCTAGATATGGATTTGAAATCAATCAATCAACAAGACCTGTCTTTTTATAACAAAGGATCAAAAACACTGAGAAAATTATAAGACCTGGTAAAAGGTGAGAGTACTCAATATTTTCTACGATAGAGACCTCAAAATAATTGCAAATCTTTACTGGAACCAATAAACTATACAAATTGAGGTAGATCAACAGATGTCAAGCGAAGTTCGAATCAAAAGAAGTGTACGACAGTGTTGTATCCTTTCTAGTCAACAGTGAGCATTATAAAACTATTGCACAGTAATTATTATTTTAACCAAGTAAGTAAATATCTTATATACTTAAGTAATCGATACAATTGTGGAATATTTTAGGTATGGATTTGAAATCAATCAATAACAAGACCTATCTTTCAAAGCAAAGGATTAAAAACACTGAGAAAATTACAAGTCTTGAAGCCTGGTAGAAAGTACCCAATAGCCTACTCGTTGAATTTGACGATAACACAGTGTTTCTCCCAAGACGTACCACCAAAATGATTAGAAGATCATATTAAGCAGTTTATTGATGGAAAATATTCGATAATATACAGAGGGCAGAAGGATGCAGGACAAGCAAACCATATATCGCGTTTTGAAATCGTTGTCTTAAAAAATGTATGTTTTTAATAAAAAAACGAGGCCCCTTTCCCATCAAACGTCAGCGACGTGATGACTCACGATGCATACACACTATGTACGCTAGATGACGCTACCGACACACACTGACGTGACCCAGGTCGCTATGACGTCACCACAGAACCCGAACCCTGAATCGAACTTTGCACTATGTACTCTAGATGGCGCCACGGACCCGCACTGACGTAACCCACGTGACCCAGGTCGCTATGACGTCATCACAGAACCCGAACCCTGAATCGAACTTTGCACTATGTACTCTAAATGGCGCCACGGACGTGACCCAGGTCGCTATGACGTCATCACAGAACCCGAACCATGAATCGAACTTTGCACTATGTACTCTAGATGGCGCCACAGACGTGACCCAGGTCGCTATGACGTCATCACAGAACCCGAACCATAATTAAATATACGTAGCTATTTCGAAACGACTCAAAACAATCCCTTCCACGCACACTCCATATTACAGGAACCTGTAATTACCCGAACCATAATTAACTATACCTAGCGATTTCGAAACGACTCAAAACAATCCCTTCCACGCAAACTCCATATTACAGGAACCTGTAATTACCCGAACCATAATTAACTATACGTAGCGATTTGGAAACGAATCAAAACAATCCCTTCCACGCACACTCCATATTACAGGAACCTGTAATTTTGAACCCTTCCTGTCGATCAATTGCAAGAATTCACCGCACTCACCCGGTATGACGTCATCATAGAACCCGAAACGACTCAAACCTCCCGCTATGACGTCATGACGTTTGACAGATGACGTTCGACAGGTGACGTTTGACAGATGATGTTTGACAGGTGACGGTTGACAAGATGGCGAGAAAAAATTTCCCCCCTCACCTTTTTCTGGTACCCATGATAAAATCCGGGGGCCCCTTTTTGGGGGGGCGCAGCCCTGCGGGTCCCCTTTTTGGGGGGCGGAGCCCCGCGGGCCCCCTTTTTAGTGGGCAGAGCCCCACAGGAGCAGGTCCCATGGCGCCATCTGTCGACAAGATGGGGCCATGGCACCTTCGTGTCAACGACGGCGCATCCACCTCGGTTTCCTGAACGTCTTTAGCAGGGGCAGGTGCTATTGGATCAGGCTGTATGATACCCGGTAGGACCTGCGGGGCGGCACCAATTGTTTGTGAACGGCCATCCAAACTGACATTCATTAGGGGGAGTCGCTTTCCCATGAGGGAGCTTATTAGGGATTTATTCACTCTGTAGCCGGAAGCACCCTTCGGTGTGTTGATAACTACGGGTGCTTTGTGACTGAACGAAGGTGGACTCCGAAATTGAGATTTTATGTGCTGGGCTCATTTTTTAGCTTCGTAGATCCGGTTACTTTCCTTTTGTCTGGCTAACTTGGCGTCAGCCTTTGTGCCAAAAAGATCAAGCGGAGGCTTCTGACCACGGAAAGGTGCGTCTACTTGTCGATGCTTGCGGCATTGCAATTGCTGAAAAACATATTTTTAGAATTTAGGATCTTTCTTCTGATTCTTTAAGTGATTACACAACTTATGTTTAATTTAGAATCAGGAAAACAAGAATGAATTGATGAATATACACAGGTTGAACTCGTGTATACACGTAAAATATTGTCACGCTTAGGTTGGTTGTGGTCAGCGGTGCCACCACTTTTACTTCGCTTGGCTGCGTCCACTAAGGGTTTATCTGAAAAGAGAGGATAGAAGGGCAAGGAGGAGGCCACACGTCCACGGAGGAAACCCTAAATAGAGTCCGGACTCACCCCCTTAGATACTTATACCAGTAGTATTTAGCACATAGGTTACAAGAATTAATTTAAAGCAAATTAGTCTAGCAGCATAGAACATAATAATTCTTCAAATTAGCTTAGCATAAAAAATCATGATATGGCGACGGCTGAGGAACCGTTGACGAACGTGAAATCTGAAGCCTGAATCGCAAACACGAAGATAATAATCTGTATTATAAAAGTATAATTCTGGTTAGTTTATAATAAGTTAGGGGAATTTGGGGAAATAATAGAACAATATAGGTATAAAAATCTTAAATATTAATAATAAATTACCACGGGCCTGTGGATAGAAACTAAGATGCTAATATTAAATTGTACAAAATATGGTTTTCGTACTTCAAAACAAAAAGGGAATGGATTCAGACGAGAGTGCATAAACCATATTTTATTATTATTTTAGTTCAAAGTGTAGGAAAATAAACGAAAACCATTATTATTAAGGAGTTACTAAAAGTAAAATAAATCACAAATAATCAAAAATATATGTATATTAAGGATCTTCTTAATCTTATAACATACGTGACAAACACAATATGTCGGGCAAGGGTCTGTATGTCTAGAACATGATGTCCAGGAGGACAAGGAGGAGGCCACACGTCCACGGAGGAAACCCTAATCCAGGCAAATTCGAACCTAAGTCCCGGAAAGATACACAGGAGGAATATCAAACATAAAGGGGAAAAATATAGTAAGACCTAACTTGGATTCGGGAACCCTGCGATGCAGTAGCCGCAAACTCCTCTTTCTCATAAACTTGTCTAGACGAATGGGAGAAGAAAAAATAAAGAAAAAAATAATAATAATAATAATAATACAAAGACGAACGAAACTAAGACTCACCATTCATGTTCAAAGCAAACAACAAAAAATTGACGACCTACTTACGCATAAATCAATAATTGTCGCAAAAAACGCTTACAAGGCTTATATTTTACAGCAAATCGTTAGGCAGTGGCAACAACAGAAAAAATCAACCAGGGGCGGAACAAGGATCAAGGGACCACAAACATCAGATAACAGTCCGCAAGCCACCACGTCTGCCAGCAAACAAGTGCTACGGCCGACAAAACCACTACAACTGTCCACAACCAAGGTGAACAGTCCGCAAACCACCACGTCTGCCAGCAAACAAGTGCTACAGCCGACAAAACCACTACAACTGTCCACAACCAAGGTGAACAGTCCGTAAGCCACCACGTCTGCCAGCAAACAAGTGCTACAGCCGACAAAACCTCTACAACTGTCCACAACCAAGGTGAACAGTCCGCAAACCATCACGTCTGCCAGCAAACAACTGCTACAGCCAACAAAACCACTACAAGTGTCCACGACCAAGGCAATCAATCCGCAAGTGGAACAGCCGACAAAAGCACCACGACAGTCGACGAAGCACTATCCACGCAGAAGTAGGCACAAAGCCATACCAAGCACACACGTGAAGTCTAGCACATTTTCCAGAACAATACCCTACATGAAGTACATGGAACATAAGAAGATAGTACAGCCATAACAGACCACCCAGACGAAGACAACGATCCGAACGAAATAGAAGCTCTAATTTTAAGTTTTTGAATTGTAAACCCGTATGATGTTCTTCCGTTGGCATTGGGGACCAATGCTTTCATGGGAGGGGCAAATGTCAACTCATAAACGTACACAAGCCCACGCATTACATAAATTAAGTAAATTTCCAAAGGAGGTCACCCCGGACTATTAAAAACAGACCGATTTTGCTTATGCCAGCAATAATTTCAATATAAATTCACGCACTGCGGCAATGCAAAGCAAGGTTGGTCTGGACTGCTTTATGCCTGATAAGGTACGAGCCTAAAGACCTGCCTTCTTAGCTGGGTACGACTAGGTATAGTCGAGACTGAAACTTTGTGGATGAAGGTCTCGTCTATAGCAGCCGTGTCACAGCGTCCCCAAGTTTAGACCTACGAGAACTATGCCCTTAGGGGGCCCGTTCTTTTAGTGCATCTTGGGTTACATTAAACATTAAACATTCTTACATTTCGAGTTGACAATGGAAAACATGGTCCACCAGGGACGAACATCTGCGGTGTTAGGATTCTGGTAAATCTCCTTGAACTATAAGGTGTAGTTAAGGTTTAGTAATAAAACAAATTTAATATTCGTGGTGGTATTCCTTCCCCCCATATCCTCTCTTTTCAGTACGTTTATGAGTTGACAATATTTATAGAGAAATGAAAGGTGGTATAAGGTATTTAAAATATTTATTCACGACAAGCGCTATCGACCAGACTAGGCCATCATCAGGACCAACACCGTAAGTGATACAAAAAGGGGGATCTACGTCTAAATAAAATAAAATAAAGTAACATTTACTTGTCAAATATACCTACACAGAAAAAATGCATAACGAGGGAGAGCATTGGTATAGAATACATTAAAAACACATTGAAACTCACTCAATAACAATTACAAAATTTTTAAACACTCCAATAATTATCCTAAATAAGCAAAACAATAAAATTACATGCGACCAGTTTTTAAGTTGCATCTATTTTAAATTCCTATTTTAATATAAAGGTGAAAATCACTCAGCTCTTCGCTATTGAAAGAGAAATCAAAAAGCCGCACCTACTATGTTAACAAAGACGGCCGAGGCCTGGCAGCGAATCATAGTTTTTGAAGCGTTTCAACCTCGGTTTCAACTTAATTGGCCCTGCTAGAATGGCGTTGTCTGGAATTGAAATGCTTAAAAATATACCTTATACCACCGTTCATTTCTCTATCTACTAAGACATACTAGCCACATTGTACGTTATGAAATATTTACATTATTTTTTTTTACCCTAAACTTTCTGAAAAAATGGATGACAAAAAAACCTCGATATTGCTTTTTGGAATTACATTGCAGACATGACACACAGCCTTCAAAGTAAGTCAAAATTTATTTTCCGTCCTTGAGACTTTCTTCTCTGTAGTAAATGGCAAAATTATGCAAAACTTGTAATTTCAAGTTTGAAGTATCCTCCCACACCCTGTGTGTTTTTTATAAAGCTTTTTTACGTCAGTTAGCTTTAATTGTGATCATAGCAAGTAAATTTTAAACAAGCGGATCCTAAATGTTACTGCCAAAACTTGCTCACGATGGGTTTGAAGCTCTGGGTGTCATTTTAACAATCAATTTGCATTCTATAAACAAAACAAGATAAAAGAAAAAAGCGAAAAACGTTTCGAGGGATGAACATAATATGATATGCCTAGAAAAAATAAATAAAAATAAAAGTAGAAATGGGGTGGCAACAAAAATTTTGTATTTTTACCGCTCTTCCTATATAACCCTGTGTAAAAAAAAAAACACTCAAATTCTATATTTTTGTGTGTAATTTACAGGTGATTTACAAGGAATCGCTGTCAAAAATAGTGGAAACGGCATATTTCTCCGTTAATTTATTAAAAAGTTATCGCGTCTCAAAAATGTGTGAAAGGACCCTGCTCAAAGTATACGGAAATTGTATTTATGTCAGAATTGGCTGAGTTTTGTATATTATGTAGATCACGCCTTTTTGATTAAAAGTTACCATTGCACCAATCCTAAAAAATGACTCCACGAGCACACCACTGCACCACAAGCTTACCTATTCTACCCCTATTCGTGATACATTGAACGTCCATTACAATGTCCAACCATTTTACTTGCTACCTATGAGATTGATTAGTTCAGCTTGGAGTTCCAATGCTTCTTCAATAGTATCTGCAACGGAAAGAAGGTCGTCTACATAAAAATCGTGTAGGGTTGCCTGAGCTACCTTTGGAAAATTCGGGCCTCATCACTGGCTAGTTGCAGCAGTGTTTTGATCGCCAAATATGGAACTGGGGTTGTACCATATGTTACTGTTGTGAGACAGTATTCTTGTATTGGATATTTTTTATCGAACCGCCACAGAATTCTTTGAAATTTCTGATCGTCAGGATGGATTTTGATTTGTCTATAGATTTTCTCAATATCAGCTGTGATAACTATTCTGTGATCTCTAACGTAAAAGAATATCCGAAAGCCTTTGCTGTAATTTGGGACCAATGTACATTGTTTCGTTCAGACTGGACCCAGAAGAAGCCTTGCTGGATGCATCAAAGACTACTCGTAGCTTGGTCGTTGTACTTGATTCTTTTAATACTTACATGGTGATGAGGAATGTAGTATTTTGAAAATTCTGTATCTTTTTCATCGCAGATTTTCATGTGTCCCAGATCTAGGTAATCTTGCATAAATTGTTTGTAGGTGAAATCTAGTCTCTCGTCTCTTGAGAGCTTTTTCTCTAATTGTATAAGTCTTGCTGCAGCTCTCTGTTTTGATATTCCCAGAGTTTGTTATTTGCCATTGAATGGTATTCTCACAGTGTAATTATCATCTTTATCTCTGGTTGTGTTTAGAGCATATTGTTCCTCACAGATCTCCTGATCTTCAGTCATTTGTCTTGGTTGGGAAATTTCCTCTATTTCCCAGAATTTGGTTAGCTGTTGATCTTCTTGAATGCCGGTTGTCACTGTTAGCACCTGGAGTTTTGTATCTTTGTTAATTCCAGTGTTTCCAGAAAATATCCATCCGAGTTCGGTGTCCCAGTATGCCATCATTCGTTTTCCTGACGCCTTCAAGTGAAATCTGAGCGTATTCTTTGGCGCCCAGAATAATATCAATCGGACCAGGGACCAGGCTTTTGAAATGTAGGATCCGCCACAAGGTCATTGTTCCACTGAGATATATTGACATCTAATGGCTTTCCAGGTAATGTCTGTGTTAGTTTAAGCAGCACAACGAGAGAAGTTGCTTGGAAATCTTGGGTGGATGGTTGTTTTTATCTGCCATTTTGATGTCTGGGGGTCTCTTGCACCAAGACCTGTTATCTCGACCCTGATCTTTTTTCTGGGGGATGCAAGGAGGTATGCAGCTTCCTCTGTGATAAAAGATGACTGGGACCAGAATCTACTAGGACTCGTAGATTCTCGTAGTCTCCTGGTGATTTTTTTACTTTTGTTAATGCTGTAGCTAACAACACCATTTCATCTTTTCTGCTAGCATGGTTTATAGTTTGCTCTTTGTGCCGGCTTCCACGATGATAAGAATGATTATCTCCTGGTGATTTTTTTGGTTGACTTTTATTTTGAGGGAAGTCTACGTGAACATGGGTATGGTGAGCTTTATTGCAGATACGGCATCGACCGGTGGAGGTGCATGTTATATTTTCATCATGATTGAGACAATTAATACACAGTTTCTTCTCCTTAACTGTGCTCAAGCGTGCAGAGGGAGATAAGGCTTGAAACTTGGTACAATTAAATATTATATGCGATGACTGCGAACAATATTTGCATCTAGCATCCGTAATTTTATTGGGTTTAACTGGTAAAATCTTCGGAGAGTCTGAGATGGCTTCTAGTGATTGAAATCTTGCCTGTAGAAATCTTTTCATTTCGAGAAAATCTTGTAATTTATGGGGCTCTTTTAATGATTGTTCGTATAGTTTGTTTGTTTCGGAATCCCATTTCCGAGCTACTATGCAACTTATTATTGGACTCCATGACGCTGTGTCAACCTTGATGTTTTTCAGAGCTTCCAAACATTCCATGAGGGTGTCATGCAGCTGTTTTATTTTTGATGCTGATTCCTGCTGGATTGCAGGAATATCCAAGATTCTGTCTAATCATTTTGAGATGATGTCTTTCGTTGCTGTAACGATCGCTTAGGATTTGCCATGCTGTCTGATAGTTAATGTCTGAAATTTGGAGATGCTGTATGAGTCTGCTGGCTTCTCCTCGAATATGGGTTTTGAGGTACTGCATCTTCTCAATCTGCGTCAGATTTTTGTTTTCATGGACCTCCTTCCTAAAGATGTGTCGGAAAGTTACCCATTCTTGATACTGACCATCGAAAATCGGTAACTTTATCTGAGGAAGACTGAGATTGCATAATTTTGGTGCTTGACTCGGAATATCCTGGCCTCGGATTTTGGATTCCAATGTTTCCAGAACATCTTCATATTTGAGCTCGATTTCTTCATAGGGATTCTTAATTGTTTTAGAACGGCCCTGAACTTGTAGCTCAATGTGTATCTCGGAGATGCTTTCCCAATGCTTCGAAATTTTGTTGTATAATAGTTGATAACGACTGATTGATTTTTCAACCTGCAAATCAATGATGATTTTGTCTAGAATTTGGCTAAGTTGATTGATTCGAAAATCTTCCTTCAGTCGGTTTGGCGGAACTTGCAGCGCTTGGTTTGAGGATGACGCTAAGTGTTGCTCCTTCTTACCAATTATGTACGCTTTGGCATCATTATAGATTTTGGAAAGCTGTTCCATGTACTTATCGGTGTAGTATACATGAGAATGACACTCTAGTTTACCAATTTCCTCATGATTTTTCTCGATCTCTTCCCAGACTGTCTCGAGCACATTTATTTTGTCTTGATAATATTGCTCGGTTTTTCTGCTTGTAGAGTCTTTCTTGAAATTGGCTAGGTGTCATTGAATTTCCTTTCCAAATATTTCTTGGGATTTGGCCAATGTGTTCATTTTCATGGTATAATTGTATTGTGGTATCTTTGTTTGTGTAGTGTTTGTGCTTAGACCGGTGTCTAAGTGTTAACCCCAAAGGGCGCGACAGGTGTTTGTTATGAATTGGTGTAAAAATGTTGAGGTTGAAAGTGTATTGAGAAAAAATAGGGAATTAAATAGATAACTGGAAAGAACCACTCCCACCCAAAGTATACTTGGGCACCACGCAGGCTTGAGAGAATCCTAATCAGTCGGGATGCTGCAACCAGACAGGGCACTTGCGATAGCAGGAAGGAAATGTATAACCAGACAAAGCACTTGCTATACAAGGAGGTTGGTTTTAGTAGATAGGGCTTTCACCAGACCAGGCACTTGCGATAGGATGTGTGTGTGTAGGTGTGTGTGTCTGTGTGGACTTCTCGTATCTTATGAGGACACACACCCACTCCTCACCGACTTTGTAAGGACTGAAAACGTTATGAGGACCAATTTTGGTCCTGGGAGCGTTCGGTCCTCATGACTTTGTGGCTTGTACCTCTCATTTTGGTCCTAACTGTATACAGTAAGGGGCAAGCGACTAGGTATATAGGATCCAGCTTGACGAATTTACGACCGTCCGCAGCCGTTTGAAAACCTGTCGCTGTCGTTCGTTTGATGTTTGATGACTTTGACATTCGTTGAGTTTGTTCACTTCAGTACGTTCGGATACAGACTTAAGCCCGGTCCAGACGCTATGTTACAGACTACTGATCACAACGTTTGGTCTGCAACGTGTTGAACTGTGCAGATAAAACTTTGTGCAAAACGTAGCGTCTGGACGGTGTAGATAGCTGAGCCTTTGTTATCAATAGATTTTTTTTCGAACCGAAACAATCATCATAGCAAAGTCTAATATGATAGTATTTTTTCCGTTCTTAGGAAAGAAAACATTCCAAGCCTATAATTTAGTGAAGCAAATGTTCAAATAGTCCTCGTTCTTGAGCTAAACAATGACCTACGATCATAGAATGCTCTACGAACCTTATTTAGCATCACAGGGGTGATAGATAGATCTCTCGAATTTTGAAACCCAGCTTCTTCAGGTTCAAAACATAAATTTTTGTCTTGCCATAACCACCGAGATCGTTAGGTGTAAGATCAGGAGAGCGGCTTGGCTACAGTATTGTAGATCTTGACGCAGCAATAAGACGGCTTGGAAAATTATTATTTAAATACTCCAGAATGAAACCCGTATTATGGGTTGGACAACCTTCTTGTTCAAATCATGTTCCATTAAATCTAGGACCAGCTTACCTTCTAATTTCTGTTTGCTGTTGCGAAAGATTCATATATTTTGGACCAAGCAAGTTACCATCAATGAATTACGGCCCAATAACATGTTCTCCATACAATTACCTTCTGAGGACGCTGGGTTCTAAGTTCAAAATACCTATCTAAATTTTCTTTACACCAATAACGGCTGGGACTAGGATTCTGTCAACCATAGAGTTGAAATGTTGATTCATCTGTAAAGATAATTTTTCTAGGGAATTCTTCATTTTCATTTGCCTTATTCATAACTCTATTCGCCTGATGTTGTCCTCAGGATCAATTTTTTGGGAGTTTCGTACTTTGTACGAATGATACTTATTTTTTTTCCAGTAGCCTACTCACCATCCTTATACTTGAGTCAATCCCGTGCGCAAACGCACTAGTCGATTTAGTTGGAATTTCGTTAGGTGACTAATTCCAACAACATAATTTCTTTTACTTCTTGCTTCTAATTATTTTCCTGGACGTTATGGTTTCGGGGAGTAACGCACCCGTATTTTTGAAAATGGTTAGCAACCCTAGCAGTGGCAATGCAGAAAAAAATCTATCGGATAATTTTCTCCAAATAAATGTCTAACTCGTTGCTCTTGCTCCTAGAACATTTCACACCTGTCAGTGACCTGTAATACTCCATGCGTTTTGCACTCGAACGCTTGAAACCGAACGGGTCAAACTGTAGCCGGAGTACTTCGGAGTAACTCGGGAGCGCTCAAAGGGTGTCACCCGAAAGCAGGTCTGGTGTAATGAATGCTTTTTGAGTGACAGGTCCTTCTCCTTGGTTGTTTCTACCTGGTTGTCATCAGTTAGCGCTAAATATATGTCATTTTGCGGCATGCGGACGCCTGCAAATTCGTCAGGTTACATCCTATATACCTAGTAGCCTGCCCCTTACTGTATATTTCATGTGGGTCCTCATAGCGTACCTTACACCCGAAAACTTAGTTCACCCATTTTGGTCAGTTTAACGTAGATGGCGCTCTTCGAGTGTATAATTGTGTATTAGTGTGGGGCTTGTTTACGGTATAAGGACATCCACTTAGTGTGTTTCTTTTGAAAATAAATCAAATTGATAAGTTGGAAACCTAATTGCCACGAATGATAGGTAGGAGCCAGGAGGTCAACACTTGTCGGGTACCTGAACTGCTGCTAAGAGGTTAGGTACGTTATAAAAGGTTTCCACACTTCCTTGCAATCAATCTAATAAGAAAGATTCAGAACAATACATGAATTCTAAAATATGCTGGGAAAAAATTTTTAGAACTGGGAATTGAAGACCCGCGTAGAAATCTGAATAACTTGGAGATCAAAGGTCAAAAAGTGGAAAATGAGGTGTCATTCTCGTGTTATGTAGTTTTCTAGGAACAAGGGAAAATATACATGCGGCGTCTCATTTAAAGTAAGAAAGTTAGGGTAACTTCCGGTCAAACCAGAAGTGATAATAAATACTTGGATACGTCAAAAAATGCATATTTGGGTCATGAATAAAAACAACAAATTTGATTCGTTTATTTTTGGAAGTACAAAAGTTTTAGAGATGAGCGAGTTCTGGAAAACACTCGGTATACGCAAACTTTAAAATTCTACACTGATAATCCCTCACGCTAGTGCAGAAAAAACAAGGTGGGAAGGGGTACGAAGAGATCATCACGCTATCTCTTACCGGACGTACCAAAGAAAGGAGTAACATATAACTGGTGTCCTAACCTAACTACTATTTCTACATGTACCTAACTTCCTGTTTAGTCTTCACTTCTTGCCGAAAGTACTTAGTAACACCGCATAAATATTATTTCGTTTGCAATGCCATCCATTTTACTCTGCTATTTTATATTTACGTGAACGCTCACTTTTTCCTACATTATAAATAAATAATTATGGCAACACGGTTAACAACAGAATGAAATTGTAAAAGCGGCAACACCGCCCTAACACGGGCATCAAAGCAAATTCGCCGGCTGTGTTCTCTAAATAATATTATTGTAATATATTATTTTCCAGTAGTAAAAACGATTCAAATTGTGGAAACTAGCGATTTTATGTGAATAAATAACGCTATCAGGACCATGTTCAAATATCTATCCTTTCCTTACTGACTTGAATGACGCTGAGAGGACCTAGATTTTTCTAGAAGACGTAATTTGGCAACAACAAAATTCAATAGTATCACCAGGCAGGATAGGGCCCATAGAACTGTTTTTGATGTGTCCTAAGCGGATGAACCACCCGGTATAATAAAACCTCTATTTGTTTAAATACCTACATATTTTCCGTCGATTTTAATCTGATACTCGGACGGAATGTGAGCTGGTGGCTCCCTTCATCAAAACGCCAATGATTAGGTACCTGACGTCACACCTGCTTTTGCCATATGAAACACCCCCTCGCTTCTCATACGGAAAGTGTTAGTTGAAAATCGTCGAACAATACGGAATCGAGATTTTGACACATTTTCTGTGGACATTTGTGGACTTGTGAGGATGCACATTCCCACTCCTTACCGACGCTATAGGGATGTTCTAATTATGAGAATACCTGGGCTGGCAAAATGAAAAAATTTTAGATCCTGAGTTATTACCGGAAATAAATACCCATGACCATTGCAACTTGAGGTCAAAATAGTTTTTATCTTGTAAATTAAACACAATACTTCTTCAATTTTGTTTTAAAATATTTATTTTCATATTATAATTTTTTTCTATTCTACATCTAAATTAAAGAAGCAAAGTACAAAATTAGGTCCATTTGTTCTCGAACTGATGGCTTTTACTTGTCTAGTAGGTGGCTATACTTTTATCTAGTACAAATCATGTATTAGCGAATTTAGCCATTGCAACACCGTAAGAATATACCGGGTGTCCCACCATTTTAGTAACTAGCAGATCTTCCTGATTTTTGAGCTGGTAGAACAAGTACTGGGTGCTGCAATTTGGAGTGTTTTAACAGAAAAAACGTACTTTTAGACTAAATGGAGAAAAATTGACTCAGATGTTATGAGATCGATGTCCGAGAAACTTCGATTGTCAAAAACCGTATCGCGATATCCTCAATGAGTTCAATGGTAGCATTATTACAGGGCGATTTTCGATTTTTCCCTATTCTGAAAAATAGCTATAATTTATTTGTTTATCATTTTTTTTTATTTCTGTGAAAACATTTCTTGGATTCTTTTTCGAGCACAATCCAGTGGCGTACTCAGTTTTTTTCACTCCCGTGTTGAGATATTGACCAAAGACCGATTTTTTTTTAATAGGACACCCTTTGTAATATTAGCTCATTGGATAGCTCTGCTTTCGCTGATTTCAATGATATAAAGCTCGATAGGTTAATCTTTAACATTTTTCGATAAAAAAAATTATATCTGTTTGTCATAAAAAACAATGTCAGAAAGAGAGCTTCCTCATTATCCTTACAGATATAAAGTCCTTTTTTAACACATTGTTCCTTATGACAAAAACAGATATTTTTTTTTTTCTCGAAAACTGTTAGAGATAAACCTATCGTACGTTATATCATTGAAATCAGCAAAAGTAGAGCTATCCTATGAGCTATTAATATATAGGGTGTCCTATTAACAAAAATAAGACTTTGTTCAATATCTCGAAATCGGAGCGAAATAGAAAAAAACTGAGTACGTCACTGGAAAGTGTTCAAAAAAGTGTTTCCACAATATGTTTTTACAGGAATGATGAAAAATCATAAATAAAAAACTTATAGCTATTTTTCAGAATGGGGAAAAATCGAAAATCGCCCTGTATCAATGGTACCATTGAAGATATCGCGATACGGTTTTTGACAATCGAAGTTTCTCGGAAATCGATCCCATGAAATCTAAGTCAATTTTTCTCTATCTGGTCTGGAAGTATGTTTTTCCTGTTAGAACACTCCACACTAACCCAACGCGTTTCCAAAGTGTTTTCGAGAGCGACGTATAGAAAAACAAAGATAGCCTATTTTCAAGCAATTTCAAGAAATTTCAAGATATCTTGATTTCAAGTCAAGACTTTTGCTTTCAAGAACCCATCGAGTCAAGTGTAGTATAACATACCCGGGTTCGTTCAATAAGATTGAACGATGAGAATTTTCATTACCTTTTAAACAACAAATCTTCTGAAACACGAAATGAAAAACAAATAGGACCTACGTTGTGAAAACTTACTCAATTTTACTTACTGGACATGCGCCCGACATATATTTGGGAAATTTAACCCTTTAACGGGCAAAATTTTCCCGAGACTATTTTATTCAGAAAATGCTAGTTATGTAGTCTTTTGGAAACAATAAAAGATAATTTGTCACTAGAAATCGAGTTTTCTATTTTTTTCGTTCCTATATTAGGCGGTAAACCATTTTACCAGAGACCATTTGGGACTAAATATGTAGGTAGTGTTCTCTGGTACAAACCCTATACCACACCTTCATAAATAATGCAATAATAAAATGAATTTCTGCGGGATCAGAATAAAAAACACAATAGCTTTCAAACAGAGTTATAACAAAAACGAAATAAACAATAACTAAAGAAAAATAACATCAAACTCTATAATAAATGAACATCACCTATCTTACTTCCATATGATCCTAAATAAGGTCCTAAAATTTTCCTAATCATCAGATATTGTGAAAACTGGATTGACAAAATCAAAAACAAATCAGAAAAATATTATAATAACAATTAGTGCGATTTAAAATTGTTCATTATCGTTTTTATACCACAAAACATGAAAATAATGTTGAAATTGTATACATTCGAAAGAAAATTTGGAAAAATTTTCCTAGCGCAAAAAGAACAGAATGAAAAGTTGATTGATATTTCATGGAGACATGTATATGAAGCATGTATCAAAATATGAATCTTGAACTACGAGTAGAACTTATAGAAAAAATAATTCAAAATGTACACAAAATTCACAAAATAAGTTCCAGGTTGAGAATATGTATAGTTTTTTACTAAATAACTGAGTACAGCATTAGAATTTTGAATTTATATCTATTCAGTATACATGTATAGATGATAATTACCTATTTGATTCATCAAAATCCCTTCCGGATTATAAATATTGATAAAAATATGAATTGAAGTACATAAAACAACATAATTGATGCTTCTCGAGTCCCACTGGTATATATGGTGTACCACTTTCAAAAATGCGACCGCATTCAGAAAAATCTTGTAATAAACTGACGTCGGAGACTAAGGTATATTGAATGACGATGTTTTTAGGATGCATTAAAACCAGATTTTCAGGTTATAATAAGGAATAAACAAGGTGGTACTAGGTTTACACCAGAGAACGTTAAAGGGTTAAAGGAAGTTGTGATATGTAAAAGAAACGAAAAATTTGTGAAACGTCTACTTTATTATTAAAGTAAATTGTACCGTTCTCATCCTGGAACTAACGAGGGGAAATAGCACGGCAGAGAAACCCTCGATCTACATTTCTCAAAAATCAAAACGTACTGTGTCATTTGAATAATAATTGTGAGTCATTAATTCAATAATTCAAGTCAATAAAAGTTTAAATTAGGTACCGCCCCTGTTCTTATGCTGAAATTTCAATTACACACACTACATTCAATAAACACTACCTATAATCAATACTGAAGGGTTTTTGTTAGTTAGCCGGTCTGCCGGAGGGTACTGAGGTCCCATACGGGATGCTACTCAGCTATAGTTGTTATTTTGAGCCAATATCTCTTTCCTTTGTTTGGTAGGATATTCGCTCGTCAGGGTAGGAAAATGTTAGTGAATTCAACAAGGCCCTAATGCACGTTCTGAATACACAAAATCAAAATCTCAGCACAGAAAGACAGCACAGAATTTCTTAGGTTATCTGTGTTGCTTACAGCATGAAACGATTTTTGTTAAATACATAAACAATGCACATGTTATAAAAAAATGTTAAAACAAACAAAAAAACATAAAAATGGAAAAAATGATACTTGTTTGTATAAATAATTGAACTCTCAAAAACAAAATAACAATTATTCAACTAACCTGTGATCGCTCCTTGACACACATACTAATAACAAATTGGATTGAACAATCAATTTAATGCAAAAGAAAAATTAAAATTGAATAATGAATAATTACAGAGACGCGTCTAGAGGGACCAGCCCAGCTTGTTCTCTTGTCTAGTTGCGTATTCTTCTGTCTCCTGTTCGCAGTATCATTCCTTGTGGTCGAACGCGGTCAGCCCTAAATTTGATGGCGCAGACATGGTTGCAACATTTACTTTTATTTTCTAAACGTTTTTTGAAAAAGTTAAGATTTGAACAAATAATATTTTAAATAGGTGGTTTTCCACACAAGACATGTTTAATTTCTTGATCTTGAATTTCAAGTCATGTCAAGAAATTACGTTCAAGTCAAGATTTCTCGTCATGATGAAACCCTATTTTTTTGGTACTGTTGATGCAATGATTTCGCGTTAACTTTTTTGTGGGTCAAATTTGACCCTGTATAATAGAGGCATGTATTTTGCGTTCCATATATCGCTGAAGAATAGAAGCGCATCGCGCACCTTCCCAGGAATACCTAGAAAAAGGTAAAACAGAACAGTACCGATAGTATCATCGCGACGACAGATTGGTTTTGGTGCGAAGCGACTCCATTTTCGACGGTTCCTTTCGCAAAAGATTTTCGCGACCGTTGAGTTTTTTTCGTACGTTTTTCGCCGTTGAACGGTTTTTGGACGGAATAAAGCTCATAAAAGTAACAATTACAATTTTACAATTTTTAGTTATTTTGTGAATAATATTATCACGCCATTTTTCGCTACAATTTTACAATTTTTCGATATTCACAAAACTCAAAAAACTCAGTCCTTTTATCGTTGTTGGTTGGTGGGCATGTTTTTAGATAATTTAAATAAACTAGGTCATGAGCGCGCTTCACGCGCTTCTTTTCTTAAATCAGGAGGTCCATCAAAATAATTATAAAATGGAAAATATTTATTAGATGTTGTACGAAAAACAGCATAATTTTTGATTTAAATGTACATTATACATTAAATGTAACAGTGAGATAAGTTGTATAGATGTCATTTTAGTGAAGAAATTTCAAATGCGATGGATGGAGTTGGTGACCAATTATTTTTGTATGGTATATCATAATGATTTCAAATCGATCACATTTCTTGAATGTACGGTGTGCGTATGTCCAGTGCATCTTATTCTGTTCTATGGAACTCGTAGGTATCCATTTTTCGAAGTGGTTCAATTAAAACAGAATAATCATAACCATAATCAAGGTGTTATTATAAACCGAGTTATAAACTATTTATGTGCTGTGGTATAATACGAGATATCGAGTCTTAACTTTTTTGCATTTTCATGAAGTTCCTTTTTTTTGATTAGGTCAGTTATTAAAGTGCGATGGAAGTAGTTGGTGAATTATTACTTTTGCGGTACATCGCAATGAAGTCAAATAAATAAATAAATAAATAAAAATGCCTTTATTTCCAGATTTTCTAAATTAAATTTACATACATTCATATATGAGTGGCGATATCCAACCAAGTTGCTTCTATACAACCACCCCATCAACGAAATAGATAAATGTATCTTTTTACAAAAAAATAGTCTAACATAAAACAGTTTACACTTCAAGGTTATTTCACATATTATGCATTTACGATCTCTTATTGCACATGTGCTTCTTCGACCCCCTCACAAAGGCTGAAACAGTTGCTAGATTTATTAGTTCCTCTGGTAAACTATTGTAAATTTTGGCCGCATTGTAACTAAAAGATTTTTTAAAAGTAGCGGTACGATGCTTAGGAACTACCAATCTATGGTTATGTCTTGTATGCCTCCCATGAACCTCGCAAGATTTAGTTAGTTTGCTAGACAAGTATGATGGGAGTCCAAACAAGTTTATTTTAAATACTTGACGCAATAAGTGCAATTCGTGTCTTTCACCTAATTTCAAGCAATTTGATATCCTATATTTCTCAGAGACATGGTCAAACCTCCTAAGATTGTATGCAAGTCGCAAACAGGAATTCTGCAGCTTTTGCAAGCTATTCTTTTCTGTCTGCAATAATGCAGACCAATATACGGTGGATGGAATGGAACACATTTTTTGAATATACGGTGTGCATATGTTCAGTGCATCTTATTCTGTTTTATGGAACTCGTAAATTATCCAAGGTTTAAAGAGTACTAAGTCTTGTGTTGGTCTCCGAACGAACTCTGAAAAGCGCCACATAAAGTTGTCCGTGACTAAATACATCCTTTCTGGAGATCAATTACTATCCTATCAAATGTTTATCCTTGAGATTTGTTAATAGTCATTCATTGCAAAGGCCAATCTTATTTTGAAATTGTCTTCATTTGAACGTAAAGGGGTAGACGTTTTCGCAGTAGAGTGTTATTCGATTTATGAACACCCTCCCTGTTTATCTAAAGTCAATATTTCACAGCGTAACAGATTATCCCCAAGTTCCAGAACTAATAGCCTTGAACCATTGCAAAGACCTGCACTGATGCTCAGATTTCTAATAAGCATAACAATAAAATTCGTTCTCAATCGTAATTCATGGGGCGAGAAGTTCAGCGGATTAAGCGAATTTAAATATTTTGAAAGAATAGCATCATTTAGATCACCATTATCACAGTTCTCGACACTATCTATACTGGTGTAGAGTTTTTCGGTCTTGACATGCAACAGTTCGACAACTTATTCGTTTATTTCTTCGACATCAACATTTCTTGCAGAAAGTATTGCAAATTTGGTCAAGTCCCTGAATCTTCCTTCTTTTAGTACTTCTCCATAGATGTTTTCAACAATATCCGAACTATCAATACATTTCTCCGGCAATTTTAGATTGTCGTTGGAATCATTTAGTGCTCGTTATCGCATAAAAGTGGCTCAATTTCAGAATAACGTGCCTAATGTTGGCCTTTAAGGCGGCAACCGTTCGAGGTTTGTCAACATAGACTTTGGATTTTAGAAAGCCCACGGAAAAAAATCCAGTGACGTTAGGTCGGCCAATTGTGGATTCTGAAGGACGATCGTTGACACCATAAATTGCACGGAGTGCACGAAACGTTTTCCGAATAGACCATTGGTTTTGATAATGATAATAATTTTTCACAATTTCGACGCGTTGCTGAATCGTGTAGCGCTCCATAATAAAATGCAGAGACTAATTGAATACGACTGCCAAAGAAAGCACCTGTGTGACTATCGAATTTTTCATGGGCTATTGTCAAACATCGTGCGTTACTATTGAAAAATCCCATACATACCTAGATTCTTCTATTGGACCTCGAAAAAATATTAAACCACTTCCTTGCTTTGAGAAACAACCATCTACAGAGAAATATCTAATAGCACAGCTAGGGCGTGTTCTTTTTTCCACCAAAAGTTTACGTTGATTTCCACCAAAAATCTACTGTTGCAGCAGCTGATTTGTGTCACCAGGGTCGAACTTTTGGAAGTCTGCCAGGAAATTTCAGTCATTTAACAACTTTAATCCATTTCCTATATCATCTTCATCGTTAAATTCAAGGACATACAGTTGCGACCTTTTCAAGTAACCTACTTGATATTATTTAAAGGATCGTCTGGTATTAGTTCGGAAAAATTGATTATGAAAAATTGGCATAAAACAAATATCTCTATGCCTTGAATAAGATGCCTCTATTTTTATTATGATACGAACATTGGCCAAATCGCGTACGTACACCTGAAGTTTAAAAATAACAATAGCTGGAGGAGTATCATCTCTATTTCCTCCCCTGTTACTTCTTTATTTCATTTGCGTCCAGTACTGTGTTTACCCATTTGACATTTTCAGCACTTTCTGATATATCTTCCATATTGCGTTGTTCCTTTTTCAGTGCGTCATGAATTGAATTGACCGTTAATTTTTTATGCTTTCATAAGGTCTGTTCTCACAGACTGTGCAAAACCACATAATGGAAGATAAATAACTTGATAATTACTGGACTGTATAATTAGGTGGACTGGATGATCGACTGGATAGGGAACTAAAACACACGCGCTTTTCACTGACACTATATTTACAACAATTTACACAATATTTACACTATTTACAATTACTACTACAAGATGACAAGAAGCCAGAGCTTGCTTAGATGCCCAACAGGGCAGAGCTAGATTATAAAATTTATTAAAATGTGAAAATGTTTCTGGATGCTTGTTAACGTGGACAAGCTCCAAGCTACACTGCTGCAATGACAAAAATGGCGCGCAATATATTGACAGACATGACAAAATAGACATGACGACAACGCTGCAGTGTTGCAAACTTTATATGTATAAAAATATTTTGCCATCAAAAAGAGATAGCATGATTGTTGGAACATGTTTCCAACATGCTGGGGGGCCTAGAGTTTCACATGAAACCAAGGTAAAATTTTCCAGCAAAAAAAAATAAAAAAATTAAAGAGAAAGTAAGCAACCCTTTTTTTAAAAAAAGGTATGATTTCAATGATGATCCAGTAAACGAAAACTTAACTAACAATTAAAGCTAAAAACATTTCTGGAACACATAGTATGACATTATGTATGTATATACGAGTATAGCTAATTGAATATAAATATAAATCTAAATGTTTTACAAATATATGTACAGAATTTTGTGAATAATTTTCAAAAATATTATTAACAATTATTGTCATCAATCGGTAACACTGCAATCTTGGTAACCGATCTGAGATAAATACCTTTTTTGGTTTTCACTTCGACAACCCTTACTTTGCCGTCCTTTCCAGGTATTGCTTTAACTATTCTTGCCATTGGCCACTTATAAGAAGGTACATTATCCTCTTTTAAAATGACTAACAAGCCCTCCCCAAGGTTAGGCATCTCATCACGCCATTTTGGCCTATTTTGGAGTTGCGTTAGATAGTCGTGATACCACTTTTTCCAAAAATGCTGCTGCATCTGGACACACAATTTCCAAAACTTAAGTCGACCTTGGGGAATTTCCGTCAAATCAGGGTCAGGAAAGCTTGTGATAGGCGCACCTATCAAAAAATGACCAGGGGTCAAATAGTCCAAATCTGAAGGATCTTGTGACAAGGCTACAAGTGGTCGGGAATTTAAAATTCCTTCTACTTGGACAATAAGAGTATTAAATTGTTCATAGGTAAGCTCATTGCTACCTATGACTCGCTTGATGTGAAATTTTGCCGATTTTACTCCAGCTTCCCATAAACCACCAAAAACTGGAGAATAGCTCGGTATAAAATTAAATGTAATTTTTTCCTGAAGGGAATAATTTTCAATTTTTTCTGTTTCGTTATAAAACTCTTTGATTTTATTCTCGGCTCCTTTAAACGTGGAACCATTGTCGCAGAAAATATTTGCGGGCTTCCCCCTCCGCGAAATAAAACGCTTCAGAGCAGCTAGAAAATTTTCGGTTGTCAGGTCTGAAAGCAGTTCCATATGAATTGCTTTGACTGAAAAGCACACAAAAAGTGCTATGTATGCCTTGGAACTTACGGATTTTCTAATTCGAGATTGCTTAACGAGGAAGGGACCGCAAAAATCTACCCCGACATTTTGAAACACTCTGGCTGAACAGACTCTTTTTTCCGGCAAGGAACCCATTAATTGAGTGGAACATTTTGCTTTGAATTTAAAGCAAATCACACATTTGTGTAGCTCTTTTTTAATTAATCTTATTCCATTTATGAGCCAATAATTGAGGTTTAGCTGTCGGGGTGGTGAACTCTCACTTTCATGTTCGTTGCTCCGGGGCTGTACTTCATTGCACCAAGCAAGGATACTGCACCCGGGGTGACTTGGGTTGAACCAGACGAGAAAAAGAAGCACCCTTTTGAATTTGACAAGTGAAGTTTGTTTGCTCCGCCCCACTCTACTTACGCACTTCCGGTTCCGGCGGAAACCTTCGCTGGTGGCACGTGGAACCCAACGTTGTTTGAGACACGTGCAGACTGCACAGTGGATGATTGATTTTTGCATCACATGGCGCCAAATTTCATTGGTTGAAAATAGTCAGAAAATTGTTTGTTGGCGATTTGCACCAATCAAAAACGCTATGACTGGTTTGTGATTTACACTGTAAGAACAGACCTTATGGAGATCGTCCGTTTAAAGGTATCTTGATAAAGGTTTTGTTGTTCTAAAGATTGGCCTACATGCTGATCAGCCCACCGGGAATTTCCCGGTATCCCGGTGGGCTCATCCAACCCTGTCTGTCACGTGACTATTTGATGTCATTTGGTGGAAGCACCACAAATCCACCACAATTTACATAAAAGAACGCTTTGGTGGAACAAAATCGCTAATATCTATATACCTAGATGTTACATAATCTGTGCTTCTAATTCAGAAAAATTGAAATAGACAATGCGAGCAGAGCTGCCATTGGGCCAAGAACATTAATTGCAAAGCGAAATAAAAGACTCCTCAGAGGATCTCAATTTCTTTTGCAGTCAGTTTTTTTACTGAATATGACAAATCATTGTAGATAAAAGTTACGTCATCAGCTTCCTGGTTTTCCATTTCTTATCCTAAGGTTCTAAGAAATGAGCTAAAAAACAAATCAAAGACTACGCGGGTCACACAACAAGCAGTGGTTTTTTTTTTAAGGTGTGGTCTACCAACGCAAAACTACCAGAGTAATCAGAGAAAATTTCTGGTGGAGCTTGGTTGCATCAGATTTCCACCGGATGAAATCCACCATAAATTCACCAGCAAAATGAGAACGCGGTGTGGTGGGCCATCATATTTCCACCATCAATAAAAAAACACTTTGGTGGCATCATGTTTTCACCTGGTGAATGTCTGATGGAAAAAAGAACGCGCCCCTAATAAGCATATTAAAGACACAAACAAACAAACCTTTAGTCTGCCTCTTTTCTGTGCCTCGATGTTGTTTTGATATTGCCCCATTTCTCAAAGTTTGGAAAAAAAAATCAAGAAAAGTCAAAATTTGTTGTCATGAATCTAAAATCTATGGTTATAAACGCGAAAGTAAACAAAACTCAGTTCGCGATTCCTATCGATCATCGCCAATCGACTAAGAACTTTTAAATAAGGTAAAGATAAGGCAGTTCTTATTTTCTCCTAGATAAGGCAGATCCTTATCCTTAATAAAGCTGTCCTTATTTCAAACGGCAACTGCGCATGCGCAGCTGTCGAAATAGGGCTTGCCTTAATAAGACAAGCACTTGCAATATTTCACTATTGTCAGAGATTTGTCACGTAAATAAAAAATTCACAGTCCTTCACAAAGATGCAACCGAGGACAATATTGAAAGTGTCGAAGCAAACTTCAATGCTAATGCTTGTGATTATTGTGAGCTTTGAGATCAGCGAAAACTCAACCCTTTCCAGAATTTTTCCGACCCAATCCAGAAATTTCCATGCCTTTTCCAGACATTTGCAGAAACTTCCAGATTTTATCTAGACTTATCCAGACTTTTCCAGACTTAGCTAGACTTTCCCAGTCTTCATCCAGACTTATCCAGACTTTATCCAGACTTTATCCAGACTTGTCTAAATTTCTCCAGACCTTATACAGCCTTTTCCTAACGTTTTCAGAAATTTCCAGGCTTTTCCAGATTTTATCCAGACTTATCCAGACTTTTCCAGACTTAGCTAGACGTTTCCAGACTTTATCCAGACTTATCCAGACTTTATCCAGACTTATACAGACTTTATCCAGACTTGTCTAGATTTCTCCAGACCTTATAGAGCCTTTTCCACACGTTTCCCGAAATTTCCAGGCTATTCCAGACTTTATACAGACTTATCCAGACTTTTCCAAACTTTATCTAGACTTATCCAGACTTTATCCAGACTCATCCAGACTTGTCTTGATTTCTCCAGACCTTATCTAGCCCTTTCCTGACCTCTCCGGACTTCTTCCAAACACTTACCCGACTTCAATTACGTATAAGTAATTGCCTATCTATGAGTCACCACTTAATGTATGGAAAAGCGGTGACAACCTTGAAGTAACATCTCGATTTTATATCCAGATACAAATTTAAATTAAAGGGAAAAGCTCAGCTCACATTTGGTTTTATTATTTATTCATCAAGGGAAACAATTTTCTTTTTTTTTTTGATTTTGGAATCTCCTGTTCTTTCACTTCTTTCCTCGACTGATTGTCCTTAACATAAACTTCAATTCACACCATGGCAGATGAAAAGCAGCATAAATCGCACTCGCAAAAGAGACTAGTTTGGACGAATATGATTACAGAAATGTAGACTATCGCTGTAAATGCCAAAAAGAGACCCGATATTCACCTTGATTTTAAAACTCGACATGCTTCCTTGGAAGAAATGTATGAGCAACTTAATACCACTCACAGTCACGTCGTATCCGTGGTGGAAGATGACGGATTTAAATCCGAAGACGCTATTCGAAAGCAAGTTGATACCTATTACTTTTCGATAAAATCAACGTATAATGAGCTCTTGTCCGCCCTCCCTAGTCATTCGCCTCTTGTCTTGGCGCCATCGTCTCAAAGGTCTCGATCTCACTTGCCTACGCTGAATTTACCAAAGTTCAACGGGAACTTGAAGATGTGGCCTACCTTTTTTGATTGTTTTCGGAACACCGTTCATGACGACCCAGACATATATCCCGTTGAAAAGTTTCGACATTTGCTCTCACTTTTGGAAGATGAACCCTTCAATTTGGTGAAGTCGCTACCCCTCAGCGACGCTAATTATCGCTCCGCTTACGACATGCTTGTAAAGCGCTATCAAAACAAAAGACTCATAGCCACGCATCGCTAACTTGTATCCTCACTTTCAATTTGAAATCTAACAGTAATGCCAAGGATTTAAGGAAACTCTTGGATAATTTTTTGGAAGGTCTTTCCATTTTGAAAAATCTGGGTTTTCGGGTAGACAAACTCAGTGATTTTCTTTTACTCAATACCTTGCTACAAAAGTTAGAAGATAAAATTCGAACTGAATTTGAAGTGGCAGTGACCAAGAGAGAGATCCCTTCTGTTGATGATTGAATCAAATTTTTGGAAACCCATTGCAAAGCCTTAGAATCTGTACAAGACCTATCTGCTGCAAAACCCTCGTTGAGTCTTAAACAGCCCTTGCAACCCCTCAAACGACCTTCGTATCCCCAAAGTCACACCCCAAAAAATAACTGCTCGTCTTTCACTCCCAATGAAAGATTCACCTTTGCGAAGCAAGCCAACCTCTGTTTGAATTGTTTGTCGTCGTCTCACCTTCTGAAAAAGTGTCCAAGCAATTATCGTCGTCGATCATGTAATTATACACATTATACTTTGTTGCACATGTCCCGTCAAGGAACTCCTTCTTCTGGTCGGGATCCCCCAGATAATTCGCAATCGTCGTCTGGAGATAACTGTCAGAGTGATGGACTTTCCGCCAACGCATCATTGAGTTATGCGACTAGCTGCGCTACCTCCACCGTCCTACTAGGTACCGCGATGAATGACATTCAGGACTCTACCGGACATTATCTGCCTATTCCCATTCTTATCGATTCAGCTAGCCAAGCTAGCTTCATTTCAGAAAAATGCATTCGGCAGTTAGGATTACCACGTCGCAGGTTTAATATACCTATTCTTGGCTTAAATCAGATGCGTTCGCAAACCTCCAATGGTATGAATCATTGCCGCATAAAACCTCAAAACTTGTCGACTCCCGTCTTTTCGTTCGAGGCCATCGTCTTACCCAATCTGTGCACTGACATGCCCTCCATTCCCCTCAACGGCAGTCGCTGAGATCATATCAAGCATCTCAATTTAGCGGGTAAATGTGTCAAGTTCCTGGAGCGATTGACGTCTGATTGGGGCAGAACTAGTCCCCCATATTCTACTTTCCGGACGGATTCCAGGTACAAATGGTCAACCCTACGCTCTAGAAACTATCTTTGGTTGGATTTTGATTGGAAAAGTGCAGAATTCGTCGAATAATGCGCTTGCTATCTCATCTTATTGCACTTCGAGTGATTTGGATACTTGCCTTCAAAGGTTTTGGGAGATTGATAACATTACGCACTCGCTTCCTGCATCCCGCGATGATGAACACTGCGAAAACGTTTTCTCTAAGTTCACTTATCGCGGCAATACTGGTCGATTCACGGTCTCTCTACCCTTTAACACGTTCGCTGCCAAGTACGAGTTAACTCGTAGTAGACAATCTTATTACAGGTGCCAGCTACGAGATGACTCGTATTTTGCATCGTGTCGTTCAAAGTCAAGTACGAGTATATTCGTTGTAAATACAGGTTAATGGGGGTGCCTGGCCTACGGGACATGTATAAGAATATCACACAGACATAGTTGAACAAAAAAAGATTTTTTTTTTCAAACATGGTAGTCCTTGGTATGGTATTTTTTTTTGCAAAAATATGGGTCAGGTACTACTTTGGATGAATAATTTATGTTATTTAGACCTATTTCGATGATAAAATATAGTTTTTCAACATTGGCATTTTGGACCCGATCAACCGAAATCTCTCTGGCAGCGAACGTGTTAAGTGCTCGAATCCCGTCGTTAGAAAAGCGCCTAGCCAAAAATACCGATCTTCGCTCAATGTACGTGAATTTCATGATTTCTTGATACTCATCACATGAGTCTCGCCCCTATAACTGAAAATAAAGTTGGTAAATACTATATTCCTCATCATTGTGTGCTAAAACCTGATAGCTGCACAACCAACCAACCAACCAACCATTAAGAGTCGTCTTCAACGCCTCCAATCCCACTTCGACGGGGTTATCGGTGAATGACGCATTATTGCCCGGTCCCAAATTGCAAAAGGACATAGCCACTATTCTCTTATCGTTTCGAATTCACAATTACGTCTTTATGGCTGATATCAAATAAATGTACCGTCAAATATTGCTGCACCCTGCCCAGCGGGATTTCCAAAGAGTCCGGTAGAGGTTCTCTCCAGAAGATTCTCTTCGTGAATATATTTTGAATACATTAGTTTACGGAATAAAAAGCTCCGCCTACTTAGCTATTCGCACCTTAAAAGAGTTGGCAATTCGAGAACGTCGCAATTTTCCTGAGGCTTCTAAAATCCTTGAAAACGAAATTGATTTAGATGACATAATCTCAGGGAGTCATTCTGTTCCCTCTGCCTTGAAACTTCAACAGGACCTTATTGCTTTGTTAAGCAAAGGAGGATTTGAACTTAGAAAGTGGGCTAGTAGACACGCTGCTCTGTTATCCAAGTTACCAGACAGTGATCGGCAAATGTCCTTATCTTCCGACAAGGATGAACCCACTTTCATCAAAGTTTTGGGACTCCAATGGAATCCTGTTTCGGACACTTTTTCGTATAGCTGCCTATCGTTGGAAAAGTGTTGCACAAAACGTAGTATACTTCAGGAAGTTTCCCGAATTTTCGTCCCTTTGTGTTTTTTGGCCCCTGTGTCTTTATTAGTTAAACATTTAATGCAGAGACTTTGGAAGCTTAATTTAACTTGGGACGAGACCCCGTCTCAAGCTATAGTTGACGAATGGACAAAGTTTAAGGAAGAACTACCGGAATTATCAACTTTTTGTTTGCCTAGACAGGTAAACCCTTTCGAGGTCGTCCGTCGTGAATTGCACGGCTTCTGTGATGCCTCGGAAATCGGCTATGCTGCCGTCGCGTACCTACGGGTCGAAACCCCCTCCGGTGCAATTTGCGACAATTTAGTATGCGCCAAATCCAGGGTTGCCCCAGTCAAAACCCTCACTGTTCCCCGATTGGAAATATCCGATGCTCTAATCCTCAGCGATTTGCTCGCCTTTGTCCAAACCACTTATTCACCTATTCTGACGATTGATGAAACGTTTGCTTGGTCTGATTCCCAAATTGTCCTCGCCTGGCTAGCATCTTCACCCTCTCGTTGGAAAACTTTTGTAGCGAACAGAGTGCATCACATTCAAGAAACCATCCCGCAGGCTTAATGGAGACATATAAGGTCTGAACAAAACCCTGCTGATTGCGCCAGTCGAGGACTCATGCCAAAAGAGTTTTTGCAGCATACTCTGTGGACTCAGGGTCCAGATTGGTTATCCCTTCATCGAGAATATTGGGGAAGTCGTCTGGATAATACCGAGTTAAAACTGGATGAACCTCTTCCTGAGGAGAAATCTTTAACCTGTGCCCTTAGTGTAGAGCGAAATTTCTTGGAGGTTAATCCATTAGATAAACTGTTGGAAAGGTATTCTTCCCATCAAAAAATCCTTCGAATTGTAGCCTATTGTCGTCGTTTTTATCGCTTCAACCAACCTATGATCCGGTTGGTTGAAGCGATAAAAACGACGACGTCCTGCCCTCTGAAGGCGAGCTCCATTCTGCGTTCCTGTTATTAGTTAAACATGTTCAACGCGAATGTTTTTCAGTCGTTCTAAAAATTATTGAGACCAACAAAACATTACCTAAACCTCTCCGAAAATTGGCACCCTTTGTAGATGAGACGGGTCATCTTCGAGTGGGCGGTCGTCTCAAGCATTCTCCACTTAACTTCGACCAAAAATTCCCCCTTTTATTGCCCTATGCTCATAGATTAGTTGAGCTAATTATCGAAGACACACACCGAACACACTTACATCCTGGACTAAAAACTTTGCACCATTTGATTTTGCAAAAATGTTGGATACTATCTGCCCGGCGTGCCATTAATCGCTGCGTTTCTCGTTGTATAACATGCTTTCGAGCTAAGCCCAAACCCTACACACCTTGTATGGGAGACCTTCCAGCTTGTAGAATATCTCAACTCAAAGCCTTTTCGCACGTTTTCATTGACTTTTGTGGTCCTTTTTACATCGCCATGAGTAGAGTTCGTGGAGCAAAAACCCTGAAATCATATGCTTGCGATTATTTCGTTTGCTCCTCCACCAACGCGATTCATTTTGAATTAGCCTCGGATTTGACGTCGGATGCTTTTTTGGCTTGTCTTCGTCGTTTTGCTGCTCGCAGGGGCCGTATTACAGAAATTTGGTCCGACAATGGAACCAATTTTACTGGAGCTTACAATCAACTCTTGCAAATTGCCGAAGAGGCATCGGAAAACCTTCCGATTTTATGGCGTTTCGGCCCACCTGGTGGTCCCAATTTCACCGGACTCGCTGAAGCGGGAGTAAACTCATTGAAAACCCATTTGGTTCGCGTCGTCGGTGAGCAGAGGCTGACTTATGAAGAGTTGAACACCGTATTAATTCAAGTAGAAATTGTGCTAAACTCTAGGCCCATTTGCGCTCAGAGCGATGACCCGAATAATCTTTTGCCGTTGACTCCTGGTCATTTTTTGTCTATCGAACCCTTAAACTCCGTCCCTAATCGGGACTTTTCTCATCACAAACTCAACACGTTATCCAGGTGGCAACTCCTTCAAAGACTTCATTGCGATTTTTGGAAGAGATGGCACTTGGAATACCTAAACTCACTCCAGCAACGATCGAAGTGGACGATCGACAATGATGCAGTAAAATTAAATGCATTGGTTGTTATCAGAGATGAAAACAGGCCGGCCACTCAGTGGACCATGGCTCGCATTATTGCACTTCACCCCGGCGCAGATGGAATCATTCGCGTGGTGATTGTGAAGACCTCTTCCGGTTCGAATTTCAAATGACCGATAACCAAGTTGTGCCCTCTGCCAACTATGGTTTAAACTGCAAATTTCACACCCTGTTTTTTGTTGTGCCGCCTTTATTAGTATTTACATATTTACATATTGTTTATCGTTCTTTTGGTTGGGGTTTTATTTATTTTTTAATTGGAATGGGATATCTACGTGCAA
This sequence comes from Ceutorhynchus assimilis, assembly GCA_917834065.1. Lineage (NCBI taxonomy): Eukaryota > Metazoa > Arthropoda > Insecta > Coleoptera > Curculionidae > Ceutorhynchus > Ceutorhynchus assimilis. Next base: position 65,323,235 of record OU892277.1, read on the forward strand.
ACATGCGTAATGCTATTGCATCTTTTTACTTTAATTAATTTGCATGAGAGAGCAAACGCTAGGCCTGCAACAACAAGTCAATGGCACCGAAGGCTCCTTCCCAACGTGGATCTTGAAGGGTGAGCCTTTGGAGTCTCCAGCGTGAATCGATCCTAACATAATCCACTGCCAAGTTGTCACACGCCACACGCCACACGCTCACTCCACCACCGACCTCACACACGTTTCGCTTGTACATCACGTAGACAAACTGCTGCTCTAATTTTCAGCTCATAATCCAGCTCGTAGTCTGTAACGATTTTTTTTAATCATTTCTCATTTTCCTTACTTTGGTGATTTTACGTCCCCAAAACAATGATTGGTTATAGATAGATTTTAGAATAGGTTTTCCAAGTAATTATAGATTAAGAATAATTGCCCTTGTTTGTTCCTACAGCCCTCATAATTATTAAATTACGGCTGGAATGTTTAACAATTGAATTTGTGCCTATATTTTTAAAATTATAGATACGATTTTTAAATTTTGCCAATTTAAATATCGACAACGACGTCGCGAAACACGGTACATGGTAAAAAAAAAAAAACCTTATCCGCATTCCTACGCTGTAGGCTGGTTCAAGTTTACTCGGAAGGTATGAAATCATTCCATTCTTTATTAAAGTCATCATCTCGACAGAGATAGCTATATAAAACCAGTGATTTAGGACAATGTTGAGTCGTCTTGAATTTGGGAATTTTCAATTTAAGGCAGAGAACATTCAGCTATCGACAAAGCATGACTGTGCTATAAGTATTTTCTAAATTCAAAAAAAAGGTGTCACTGCAACTAAAAGAAAGTTTCGGCAAGGCGATAATTTTAAATGTCAAAGCCACCGAAAAAGTTAGTTTCGTGAAATGACGCTTTAGTTAAATAATAGCACGTAATTTTTTTTTGTGCCATGATGTCTTTTACTGGTGAGTCCAATTTTCTATGACCTCTGCCTTTAATTTTGTATGCACTTAAAATCAATTTTTGTGCATATTTCTAAATTCAGTTTCATAAGTAAAGTAAATGTTCTAAGACCAGCATGACCCTTTCAGGCCTTTCTGACCGATACCAAAAAAACCAAAAAACCTGCAAGGTCCCCTTGATTTGACCTTTTCAATGACAACCACCACGCAGCCATATTGTGGACACCATTTTGGATGTCGTCACAGTTGACGCTCTCTTCGTTCCTGTCAATCCTGTCAATATGTATACGTCAATTTTGGGGCACTATGAGACTCATCTTTAAATAGAAGGAAGCAGCCTACGACATGGAGTTTACCAGATAAGATCTTTCCATAATTTTTTTAAAACAACTTTCTTTTTTTTTTTTTTTTTTATAATAATTCATAACTGTTTTAATGGGTACTTTTAGACCGACGGATAAACTATTAACTCTCTTTTGGATACATATAATTTATTATGTATTTTCGTCGTCCTTTTTAGAGTGAATGCGCATTTACCCCTTGGAGGCTCGATTCCCAATTTTTCACAATTCTAATTATTTTTTTATCTTTAAAGTTTTTCTGGTCTCAGGTCCCCAGATAGTTGTACAGGAAGTTTATTATTTTTTTGTGTTTATACAAAGGTCTGCATTTGGATGCTAAATTCCTAGTAATTACTACCATATTTAATTATTACTTTTCAATTCCCTATTTTTTTTGTTATGACTTATAACGGAAAAGAACCAGCTGTGATTAACAAACAAGGATATTAATATTATTATTATTATACTAGTAAATAGGATAGATTTATTAATTGTTATGTTATTCAATTTTTATTAATAATTTTTTTTTTTAACGTTAAAGGAATTTTGTTTTTTTTTTTGAAATCATCACTGTTTCATTCCATGGATATTTGAATTCACTCTTAATTTTTATTTAATGAATAACACGGGGTTCATTAAAGATATATATATTTTTTTTGATTTAGTCATTCATAAAAGAACTGGAATAAAAACCTGTGTTGGCGCCCGTAGGCAATTTAAAAATCCACATTTTTTTTTGAGTTATTTTTGAGGATAAGAACCACGACCTCAGTCACCACTGAGCAGCTGACAGGCGTACTTGGTTTGTAAAGAAAACTGTTACAAGTCTAGTAGATGATTGCTAGGAAAAGCTTCCTCCATGGTAACGAGAAATTAACAAACAAACCAACCTAAATAACGACTGAAAAGAATTATCCCTACACACAAAAGTTAGAAAAAACAGAACCACCCTTTGGTTAAAAAATTCAGCAAATATGGAATAGTTTTAATGCAACAATAGCATAAATCAAATTAATAATTCTTTATTGCATGTATTCTAATATTAAAAAAAAAATGTAAACTTTAATCAGTAGGACTCACGAACCATTTAAATTCAAACGCTAATCAAAATAGTTTAAAAATATTAGATAGAATTAGAATATTATACACAATATAGTATAAACATAGCTTCCAAAAAAAGTTATTGAGCCACTACTTCAATTGTCTTGTTAAGATAGAGATGTATTCAAGGGCCACACACGTTTGGGCGCCAAAAAGTATAACGTACTTATTTGGCAATTGCCTAATTATACTGCATACGGCTAGTCAGCATCAGTTCGGAGGCCACGGGTTTATGGATTCCTTGTACACATCTTATCTCTGGGTGCCACCAAGTTAATTGTGACTTAACTAGGAAGATTTGTTAATGATGTCATAAACAAAACCTGTGCATTGGGAGAGCTTAGTAATAAAACAACTAATTAAGTACAATAATGTATCTGGCTTTCTTTATTAAAAATAATAACAATATTAAATAGGGAGAGCCAGGATATTGTTAAAAATGTGTATAGATTATGGCAAGGAATGTACCAATTTATAAATATTTGATTATATAAAAAAAATATGAATGTAAATAATATATATATATGAATTTAAAATAAACAGTTTTAACTGTTTGTTTACACTTGTGAAAGATTAAGATCACAATTTCAGTTACACTCTACCAAGAGGCAAATTTAACACCAGAGAGGTGAAAATTATTGTTAGGGCAACCTCAGGGTAAAATTCTAGAATTTTATTTAAGGGGCACGTACTGACATAATTCAGTGTCAGGTAATTTATATAAGATTTGCCTAAATAGTAAAAAGTGCAACTTACATGTATACAAGTGTTAATTATCTTCAAATGATCAACAAGAAATTAGTCTAAAACTTGAGTTCCCTGGCACAAAATTCCAAAAAGTCTTGCCCAAAAATTATTAGAGCCAAGACCGAACCACCACACAGCATGAGGTCGCAAATCAAAAAGGGAAGATTCTCCCTTTTAGATTTGGGAAGAAGGCTTCCATTTGTCAAACTCCTAATTTTGACATTGATAAAAATTATAGAAGAAGACATGTTAAGTTTCACCCCAAAAATACGAACTGAAAGGTGGGTTGTGTATGAATGACTCCAGATAACTGGTGAATGTTGAAAATTGCCTATAGAAATCATAACCTCAGATTATTTATTAATTGAACTTGCAAACAGAGATGATGATACTCTCTCCTTTTATAAGATTCTAATCAATAACAGCGGGCCCTGCCGTACTGAATCAAACCTTCCTAGATCAATTAATAACAAATGCAAACCTGAACCAAAAAACTTTAGTAGAAGGCAGTACTCAAGGTAATAAAATCTGGGCACAGAAAAGATAGTCGTTTATTCATTTATTTCATTATAGTTCTATATGAAATCATATCCACTAGAGCAAAACAAAGTAGCATATTAGCCAAGGAATTGAAAATGCTACAACAATAGACCTGAAACTTTAGATTCGGATTGTTTTTTTATAGAGAATTCAATGGTATTGTTTGACATATCCAAACTTGAGTTAATAACTTGTAAATCATTAGACTTCCACGCTTGATAAAAAATTTCAAATAATTTTTTTGAAATATATTGCGCTTCTTCGAACGTGTCTACGCATGTGAGCAAATCGTCTACATACATATCCCTTTTAATTATATTCGCGATGTCCGGATATTCGTTTACCCATTCATTCGCTACCTCATGGAAGGAACGTATGGCTAAGAAAGAACCCGCGGTGGTTCCGTACGTCACCGTATTGAGTTGAAATGTTTTAGGTTCATCCGCGTACTTCGCCAAACGATCTTCTATAAAGGACGCTACTCTGGGTTAAACAAAACTTGACGATACATCATTTTTATACCCGCTGATGAAACAATTTTTCGAATACGAAATCGTAGAATGATTGATAATAAATCGGATTGTATTATTAGACCTCTCATTTGTAAATTGTTAAGTGATAGTCCCGATGAGGATGGTGATGAGGCGTAAGAACAACGCGGAGATTGGTGGTTAAACTGGATTCCCCTAAAACACCGTGTTGTGGTAAAAAATATTCTGGTTCGCCATTACCAATTTCATCATCCTTGACCTGATTCATATGACCAAGCTGTTCGTACTCATGCAAAAAATCGACTTAAGAAGTTCGCAAAGTTTCGTTCAAATTTAACTTTCTTTGAAGACTAACAAACCGCTTTATTGCAACGTCGCGTGAATTTTCGAGTTTTTTAGGTGAATTTTTTAAGGGAAGTGAACTATATATTTGCCTTCCGGCGAATTGGTTTAATTATTTACGCAGTGTTTTTCGCACAGGGCTTTCTCGGCTGATAAAGGCTTTTCTACAGAAATCTCCTCCACCTCCCAAAATTTCACGATTGCATCGTGCAATTCAGTACTTTTGCTAAAATAGCATATCGTGTGATTATTAGGCATATTCATATATAGGTCCGGCAACTAGAATTTCTCAATCATTCAATTTTTTTAATTCATTTTGTGGAAACCTAATTTCTATTTGCATTTCCTGATAATGATATGGCCAGCGGCTGTTAATGAATTTATAAGGCAAGTATATTGAGGTGCATTGTTATTATACTTCTATTTTATTTTTTTGAGCTTGACGAATCTGATTAAAAGTTAACCTCTTTTATTTGATTTGATCTAAGGTGTTTTACTAACAATAATTGATTTTATATTTTGAGACAATTAAATGTTGTCTGACTGTGAAAATATATAGGTACCATTTTAATTTGAAATTTTACTTAATTGTTTTATTGGTTTACCTATATGTCAAGATTTGAGTTGTGTACATTATTTATTTCTTTTTCAGAACTACCAATTACCGTTTGCTGATTATTTTCTAGGTGTGTTTCTGAACTTTCACCCTTCCATATTTTATGCAATGTTATTAATATTTTTTTTTTTTAATTCAGTGATCAGCCCTTGCTATTCTGTATTGATTAAACTATCAACCCACACCCAATAATCTTTCGCTGAGCAAACCGAGCATATTATGGGCCTCTTGTTAATTTATTGACAAAGGGGGTTACAAACTGAATGGATTAGTGATTGAACGTATTTCTGAATGACATTTATGCGCAACGTGTGAAATTTTATCGTTTATTCCGATTATAGTTAAATTTCTTTTTATTTTTGATAATTTTAATTTTTGGCAAAGATTGGAAGTCATAAAACTAGACTTTGATCCACAATCAAGAAGCGCTCCGGCTATTATGAAATTTCCCGTCCAATCAGGAATTTGGACCTTTGCTGTACGTAGAATTGCATTTCGGGGAGCTACAAAATACAATTTGTTATCGTTAAGGTATTAATGAAACTTTTCGAATTTTCCGAGTTTTGAGATGCAGCTATCACAAGTGCGCTATGATTTTTCTCTTTAGTCATATGCAATATCGTATTATGTTTTAATCCGCACTGCTTGCAACCCGACCACTCACAATCTTTCGCCAAGTGATTTCGGCGCAAACAATTACTACATTGTAGCTATTTAACCTTTGTGATACGCTCATTAACGGCCATTTTCAAAAATTCTGGACAATAAAACAAATTGTGATCTTTTTCACAGAGAAAACATGTCCGTTTTGGCCTATCACCGTTTTAATTTGCTTTATTGATTTCTTCAAAATTATTAGAGGTACCCCCATATAAACCACGAGTGGTACACCGCTGATCACGCCCTGAATTTCTTGTTTCAGTCCGATTTTATTCAAAATTATTCTCTAAATTTTCCAATAAGTCTGCACGCTTTTAAAAATCGTTTAGAAAATTCTAAAGTTATTTTGTTGCTTTTTCAAGCTTTTAATCTTTCCCATTCACGAGCAGTCACTTTGCTAGAAATGATATAATAAATAATAAGGATGTCCTAATGAACACTTGGTTCCCCTAGTTGAGTAAGACTTGCCAAATGTTTAAAAAGAACATCGCTTAAATCACGAATTTTAGAGCTGATTCGTTTTGAATCAAGCTTATATTGAATATAGCATTGATATGGTTCTGAATCAAAAGATTCGAATTATTAAAACGTTCACACAAAGTATTCCATGCTATTTTATAGTTTGTGGAAGGAAATTTAATTTCTTGAATTACCTGTGGGGCGGAACCAGTTAAAGAAGCGCCAAGATAACGAAATGTTTAATTGCTGCTCAAATTTGTATTTTCATGTATTAAAGATTCGAAAATGTCACGAAACTCTAACCATGTTTGAAAGGAGCCGTCAAATTTGGGTAATTTAATTTCTGGGAGCTTAATACCCTCCAAACCGCTTGTTTCAGAAGCCTAACTTTGAATTGGAATTCCTGCCATACTTTGAGGTGACAAGACTATGGAATTATTCATATTACTTTCTCTCACACTACCTGTCTTCGAAGAGGATTCGAATTGTTCGATTATTGCCTTTGCTCGTCCTAATACTTCAAAATACTTATAAATGAACTTCTCATTTTGATTCTTCAGCTGTAAGATCAGAAATGGCGACAGTAGATTCTAGCTTGGTCTGAACGTCATCAAAGTTGGAACGTAAGGGCTCAAAATCTTGAGTTCGTTCATTCAACTCAATTATTTTACTACGATCTAAAGTCTGAGAACCTGCGGCTCCCTGAACGCTTTAAAAAGATCTAATAAACTTTCCGAAACTGGTCAATTTTGATTTAATAGTTGCCCGTTTTCTTATTAAGGCTTTTAGTTAGAGTGAGCTTTCAGATTCGTTTTCAGACATTATGATAATAAATGTAAATTATACCAATAATCAAAACCACAATTCAAATAAACCTTACTTGGCAAAGAGCTCAAACCACAATAAAGAAATCGGAATAATGATAATACTATCTAAAATGTGTAAGGTGCTGTCGGTACTCACTGATGTACTGAGTTTCTAATGATTTAACAAATACAAACCTTTATTTATTCGCATGAAAAAAATGGGAAAACGAAGATGAAGGAAGATAGGACTCACCCTACCCGACTTTTTACTTCTGACTGATGGTATTCTTGCTATATCTTGCAACTGCAAAAGATTTTCTATTTGCTGATTTTCACCACAAGTCCATCCAAGGACTTTCAATATTTTTTTGTATTTCCGCCTAGTATTCGCTTCAAAGGCCCATGTATCGTGTAATGGACTGCTTAAAACTATTTATATTGTCGTAACTTTACAAAAAATAATTTATTCTGCCACAGGAGTTTTTACGTTTATGCAAAATGATTCTACAATACAATGATATTTAAAAACAGACGAATAATAACAATAATAATAATAATAATCCTAACTATGATAAGAAATTATGTGTCTTGATAATAAAATGTCATCAGGTGCTTTCCGGTGAAAATATGGTTGTGTCACAGGCCACCAAACACATATCCAGTCCAATATTTCAATTGTTTACTTGGAAATTAATTAGAAAATGGAGATGAAAATAAGACGAATCATAAGTCGTCATCAAGAACTAGTCGACATTAGAATTGAAATATTAAAGAAAATTTACAGGATCTGCAACTCATGTAATTATTGATGAACTATTTATTATAAAGAAAAAATGTGAACAAGCCTAATAAAATGAAGGAAAAATTAGATATCCATGGAAATTTTAAATATAAAACTAAAAATAAATGTGAAATAATTCTAGGCACTTCTGGCACATCACACTGGCAATGTTTTGTTAGCTGTAACCCAAGCTGTACATCGACATTGAAAATCTTAACATTTAGTTCTTTTGGAGTTCCATCGGCCAACTTAATCCTTGTTCTACTTTCTGTAGAGTTCACATATTTTCTCTTAAAGCCTTGTATGAAGAAGTGCTGGCTACACTTTGTTCAGCAGCTGTGTCTATAAGGCGATGTTCCTGAAGACCTAGTACAGAAATTAGCAGTTCAGGACGAGGCTGTGGAGAAAGGATTAGTTTACAATTATCCAATGCCCAAAAGTCTAGTGAGGCGACTGCCTTAGAGCGATACAGGCAGTTGGATTTCATATAGTTTGGCCGGTTACAGCCATAATATGTTATTTGCCTAGATTTTGCAGTACTGAAAGAACCTAAAGTTTTATTGAGATACAGTACTCAAATACGTGCCAGTTGTTGGTCTGGATTGATCTGCTGATGCTAAAGCAGCCTGTTTTCTCAATTTTATTTATTTATTTTTTTCAGGTTCCTCAGTAAGCACTTTACTTTTATAATGATCAGCTAATATATAGACCGTCAGCTATGACAGATTTTACTGACCGATTTTCTCTCTTCGGGAATTTCAACCACTGAAAATTATGTCAGTGCTGAGCTCCTTTTGTAGCGGCCGTAAAATATACTTCAACAGCTGACCGGTTTATGTTTTTTTTTTTTTTTTTTCTGGTTCCCAACGATATCAAATCTGATTCTGTCGATTGCCATAAGCGAGAAAACGATCAGCAGACAGCAACCGAGTATTCTTTCACAAGATCGCGCGCTTATTTCAACCCTTTCAGTACCTGCAAACCTTACGGCTTCGGTTTTCCATTATTAGATTGTTCTATAAGGTTAATGTGTTAGAATGACATGAAAGAGAAATTGAAAAAATAACCTATTTTCTTCTGCAACAGAAAAATAAATTTCCCATATGCCTAGCAGACGTCCGGTCGCTAAATTTTCATTTTTTGAGCTCAGCACTTACATAATTTTCAGTGGTTGAAATCCCCGAAGAGAGAAAATCGGTCAGCAAAATCTGTCATTAGCTGACGGTCTATAATTTCTGTTTGGCCTATACACTTTGTTACTTAATATCGCGAGAAAGTCTTTCCGAATGCGTTTATTTAATAGTCCGTATATCATGTCAATTTGCGTACTTTCAGTTAAAGTTACGATGCGGTCACTGTACTAAACGAAGCATAGCATATAAAAGCATCAGAAAAGGTTTTAGAGTTTTGCTCACTAGCCAATAAATATCGATAAATCACGCAAGCAGTTTTTTTTTGGACCAAAAGTAAGTCGCATTAAGTTCAAGACTATTGCTTCTTGAAAAGAAGCTGTTACCT